>JAOVVB010258380.1:0-19427 GCA_028570985.1 Heterobranchus longifilis
ATGAGGATTATAAACAACAACACGGAGGCTCCTGTTTACAGTCTGTGGTCCAAACCAGGACGCAAAACTTTATTACTGCTTTCAATGTAAAGATCCACTCCTTCCTTCTTACCTTTCACAATAAAAGCCCTGCACATATATACCTCCTTTCAATTCATAGTTTTGATGCGAAAATATTTGCTGCCGATTATTTTGGATTTTTGTGTCATTTATTCGTCACGTACCCGGTGTGTAACGGCCTTAAGTTTGTAGCTATGTACAGGAGTACTTCTTTTAGCCCCAAAACACAGGCCTTTCACCAGGGACACCAAAAATCGACGTTCATTTTACAATTTCTAAGTTAACTTCTGTGCGTAAGTATGTCCCATTCTACATCAGGAGGCCTCAGTCACGCAGCTGCGTCTGGAAGTACTTCTTTCATCAGGGAGACCAAAAGTCAACATTACTGTTTACATTTTAGTTCGTTGTGTATGGGAGTGGTACACAAAATGTATGAACCACTTGACCAAAACAGTCATTCTATAATTTATAGATGGAGTTATAGTGAAAATAAATGATTCCCTTTTTTTGCTGGAGACGCCCTGGAACCCCTGGGGGGCCCCGGACCACACTTTGAGAAACACTGCTGTACATAACTACTCAAACATGTTTAATATTATCATACATTTTTAGTCTTGGCTCATGCAAATATGAAGTTCAACAACCAATAGGAGCGCTCTGTGCAGCAGCAAACAGGAAGTAAAGCAGGTAGACAGGAAGCATGGAGGGGTGTCGGAGACACCAGGTCTCTGATCCAACAACCAGCACTGATTCTAGAGAGAAATGTTGTCCTCTCAGTCTCACGGTCTCCTCCCACTAAAACACATAAATACAGTTTCTCTTTATGGATTATATTGATGCAGAATTGACAAGAATACTGTCGACATATGACGTCTTTTATCTTGTGTTTCTAGAGTTATGTCTTTTTTTGCAGACGCATAAGGAATTTTTAATATGTCATATTTCTTAAAGGGAGTTTGGCATAATATTTTCCACCAGGAGCAGGATGGGAAATAATCTTAAAAGGAATCTTGTAGTCTTGCAAATAGTGACCCTGCAAGATCCCCAGTGTTTGTAAAACCTTATAGTCTGTGACTAAAAACTCACATTGTCTTTAGATGTGAGAGGGAATCAGACTTTAGTCTTTTAAAAGTGTTTTCAAAGTCTTCTAGTGGATAATGGACATTAATCAGTTCCTGATCGCATGTTCAATAATTGGCGGATAAGAACCGAAATGTACTTTTGCAGACTGGGTCCAAGTAGGTGTAGCTTGAATATATGCAGGCTCATGCTTGAAAAAAAAGGAAAGGGAAATGAGTTTATTGAACTCTTTATCGGTAAATGCTGTGTGGTGTTTATCGCTCACACTGGCTCATAACCAATAAGGCATAGAACAGACAAGGAAATTGTTGCATATTGTGGGCAGCATTGCAACTATGCAATCACCCAGGACAACAAAAAGCCCCTCTAAACAAATAGTAGCAATCAGAATGGACGCCATCTCTTGGCATTACTTTAAATGCCAGCAGCAGACAGGATACTCATTAGGAAGATGATGATGGAGGGGAGTATTCACATGGACTAGTGGTGGAAACACAACGGCAGACAAAACAATGGGCCTAAATTGAGAGGGACGATTAGCATCATTTTCAATGTCATTCACTTTGTTTTGTTTTGAAAACACGACAAGGACGATGAATTATGAATTTTCTGTACCGTTTTGAGAATTGTTAAGCATACATCAAACCACAGTTGAATGAAAGCGAAAACTGTGACAGTAAGCTAAATTTGCATTGCTGACACGTTTCTTTTATTTTTTTTTATAATTGGCTGTGAGTTTTGAGATGTTCTATCATTGTCAATTTGTGTAAACTTGGCAAATCATCTAAAACTTCAGACACTATCCTGCAAAAGATATTTGTCAGTAATTCTGACAGAAAATTGAATACACAGATGTTACTTGGAGGAAACATGATTTCTTGTGTAAAAATCTCAGTGAATTCTTCTGCCTGCATGTGCTACAGTATATTGCACAGTAATCTTAACGTAGATATGATGTACTGTGGTGGTAGCTTGGACTTTACAGCCTTTCCCTACATTCCATCAAAATGAGTTGGGGGTGAAAAAAAAAGGAAAAAAAACCGAAATTGCACAAAATAGACCCACTGGTCGCCTCATCTTTAAATCTAAGTCCTTGCTTGCTGTCTTAAACGATTACAGAGAAATGAAAACACGCATGGGGATTTACAGGCGTACGGCCTGACCTCTCATCCATTTTACCTACCACTGGGACCCATTGTGACCCTAAAATTGGCAATATTGAAGCTCAGTGGGGTGAGTAGGAATCGAGGAGGGCAGGGGGCTAAAAGACGAGACTGCTACAGCTGTGCTCCGCTCTCGCCTCACAGAGACAGAAGAAATGGGGAAAAAATCATAATCTCACGCTGTCTGATGCAAGCTTAAATGCTCTATTGCTTTGCCGATCACGTTGCGCTCCCATCATCTTTCCCTGGCGTCTCCAAGACAAATCTGGGCTGCTGCCATGCACACACACGCAAACCACTATGCATGGCAACAACAGCTGAGGCGTGATGAATGACGCTCTCGTCCCGACGGGTCCCTGTCGATGCATGTTCAAGTGGATGGGATTGAATTTAACCATAGAAATGACAGGCCATTCTTTTTTTTGGGGCACGGGGCAGGCTACATGAACGGCTTGTGGCGACGAGGGGCTCGGTGATTGATGCCCCATGAGGAAGAGCCAGCGAATCTGTGGAGAAAGACGAGGGAAAACCAGTGTCATAAATGCGATCGTCTGGAGAATCCACGGGTTGTGGCACTTTTCCTGAACCTAGCCACTCCTTATCCTCTTTACCACCTGATCCCTGTTTGAAGGAGCTCATACCTATCCTCATCCAACTAAAATGGTCCTATTTATCACACTCTGACATTTCTGTCATCAGCCGCCGACCATGTTGTTGGATGAGACACTCGAGTAAAGCTCGAGAGAGCTGTTGTGGAAGATGCAGCTTCTTTTGTCAGTCGGCTGGAGTGAAATGCAGTGTGCACCTTACATTACATTTTTCTTCATTGTTTCAATTGACCACTGGCAAAGCCCCGCCTCCTCTAGTTCCTGCTGTAACGCCTGTCAAGCTTTCTGTACTTCCGAATGGCGGCAGGTCTTCCTTCCTTGGTTTCTAGCTGTCGCTGTTTCGCTGTTTCTGTAGCTAATTAAGCTAACGTTAGCTCCATGAGTTGGTGTCGTCTTTGGCTGACCTGTCCATGTTTCAAAAGGAAAACCCTGTAAAGGTTCTTAAGTACGGCTACGTTCACAACAATGACATGACGTCACACGCAGCACGCTGTTGTACGGAAGTAAACATGCTGGCCATGGAGGCGTCTGAAGTCAGCGGTTACGGTTTAATTTATACATTTATATGCAGTGGAAACCAGCGAATTAATGAGCAGATAATAACAAGGATAAAGAGAGCAAAATTATGGCTTTTTATGGAGTAATGGCCGCTACTGCACGGCAGAGTTCAAACAGCAGAGACAGCATCTTAACGGACATGAAAGATTTCACTGAAACTGATGTCATGCAAAATTTCAGGATGTTAAGGACTACTTTTAACTACATATTTGTCAGCGCCTCTCCACAAGATTCTCACAGAAAGACACTCAGTTCAGGCGACTCATCTCCCTGAGGATTAAACACGTAACTTTTAGGAGTTTGGTTGTATTCGTTGCACAGGAGCAACGTGAGCAACAGGAGCAGGTGAGTGAGTGATGTAATGAAATTATGTCTCTGGTAATATCATACATATTTGTGAATTTGGGTACAATTCAGGTTAAAAATAAAAGGTCTCCATGCCGTCAACATCGCGGGACACAGAGCTTCATAAGCGGCGGGCGGGTGTCAGAGCACCGGGACAAGCGTGTTTGGAAAAAGGGGCTTAAAAGTCGCATTAATTCTGATATGACTGTTCAGACTGAAGTCGCATTGCCAAAGATCGGATCTATATCTGATTCAGGACCACATATCAAAGTGGCCCAGATCTGATGTGTCCACATTACTATGTAAAAATCGGATCTGTGTCACATGAGGGCAAAAAAACACGGATCTGTGCCATTTACACTTGTAATGTGAAAGTAGCCATAGATGATATAATTGACTGAGGCCAAGGCTGCATATGTCCCAGGCAATGAGTTTGGATGGATTGGTAGTTTGGTTGCTGGAGAGTAAATTTCCCCAAATGTAATAAATACCGGGACAGAGTCGCTAACATTAGGTTAGTACCGTAGTTGACCAGACATGCTAACGTTTGTAGCTTACGTTTAATCCATTCCTTGCACTTGTGCTCTTGTATTTTTGGTTTGACTACCTGCTGTGCCCAGTTACGGTTGCTAAGCAAGATAATTACTGTTGAGCGGAGGAGTTAAGAGAAGAAGATAAGATAAGATATGATAAGCCTTTATTGATCCCCAGAGGGGGAATTCAGGTATTGCAGCAGCACAGAGACAGAAACAAGTAGGCCTACAGACAAATAGAGAAGTAAAAAAATATATATATATATAAGTGGTAGCCGATATAGCCTACAGCTGGAATAACAATACAAGCAAAAACATAAACTATACAAGAACAATTAAATACAAAGTTATGAGGTAAAGTGACAATGATGTAATATAAGAGCAGCGAGTCAGCAAATCTAGCAGGCTATATGTAAACAACCTACACCAGAATAATATATATGTGATTAAGTAATGATACTTAGTGTTGTCTGTATTAATGAATGAATGAATGAACGAATGAATGAATGAGTGTGGGACATTGTGGGAATTGGGTGTTTGTCTTGTGTTTGTGATTTGGGGAGGGAAGGCAAAGCTAGCGGTGGTTTCCACTGCTGTGGTCAGTTAGCAACAAGACTAGGTTGAAACCTAGTATGTGGCTGGACCGCGACATATTGTCCACATGCAGCAGTTTCACCAGAAAGTAGCAGCTAAGCTAGCATTAGCATGAACACGCTACATGGTGAGCCTTAATTAAATAAACCAAAATGCTGTGAAAGGCTCAATAAATGTCCTGTTCAGTCAGAAATAACTGGCTTTACTCACGCTTCATCACAGACGCACACAGCTGACACCACTTGGATGGTGCCCCTCGTTATGTCTCTTAATTACTGACTGTGCTGCTCCATGTGCTCAACGACGCAGTTGCGCATTTCGCCACAAGAGGGCAGTGCTACGCCAGTCAACAGCCTTTCCAACACACACTGGCATCATCACTGAGTTCAACCAATTGTCTAACTTCATCACTCACTCAGTCAGTCAGTAACAGACTTTCCCATTTACAGGGCTGGTCCCCCAGCTTTGCTGCAGTCCAGCCAAAAAAGTAAACATACATGAATCCTTTTCTGGAGGTAGAAAATAAACAGCAGTCTTCTTCTGTTTACAATGTAAATAAATGTATGTTAATCTTTCAAATCTGAGTTTAGCCATACTCAAACTGAAGAGCCCAACACTGCAGGAACCTGTCTTAACATATAACCCTCCTCATCGCTGCAAACAATTACAAGTGGACCTGGCATCCCCGCGTAGGGACTCCAGCGCTCACAAGGAAATGCTGAAGCCTCCAGAACAATGGAGGGGTTAAGAGGGTGAGACCCTGGGAAGGATTAGGAGCATGTTTTCCACTATCTTCACTTCTGCAGGCATCTCCGCAGACCTCTCTCGGGTCCCGCAGCCCGCTCGAGCTTGGCTCCGTCTTCTTAGCCACTGAAGTCCTGGAAGCAGCGAAAACATTCAGAGTTCCAGTCTCCAAATCAGCTGGGGTAACAGACAAGGATGCCTCATGTCCCACAATGTAGTCCGCCCGCATCTGTCCTCCCCCCCCCCCTCACACGCACACACACATATACAAAGCGAGGGAGTCTTGCTAATTCGCTAACATCATTGTAGTGAAGAAGAATGCAATTAAAACTGCTCTTGATAATTAACCCAGATCCATCTCCAACCCCATCTCCGCTGATTATATAAACGGCCATTACCAGGGAGCTATGAATATTCATCAGTCGTGAGTGGTCTTAAGATGGTAGTCATTTTATCTTTTTGGGTGGGTGGAAATGGGGTATGGAAAGGGTGGGGGGGTATTTGGCTGTGACTGATTACCACACAGTTGGGGAGAATATAATCCATGACTGCAACTTCAAAGCGATTTTGCTGTTAATAAGCATTTTGTTGTTGTCTTATTTGTCATTAAGTTGCACATTTCTTTATCTACTTGTTTGTGGATTCTGTTTGAGGTCTTAAGTGTTTGCGGTACCAGCAGTTAAGTATTAAATTAAATTACATTTATGTAAATTAGATTCATGCATATTTGCTTTTACAAAACAATAGCACACATATTTTTGCTCATACAGTGAAATGAAATTATTTCGCAGCAAACTGCCACAGAAGACTATTCAGAATTTCCCCCTGATCAACACGTTCTCACTCCCAGCTGGTCATACGATCGCTTGGTCAGGACCGCTGCTAGTTACTGAAAAATATAATTACTTCGTTGAAATTCTGGTGTCTTATCAGGGTTCAGCGTTAATGCAACGCTACTTGCTTGAAGTCAATGCTTACTTGTCCCTATACAAATATTTGTATTTATCAGCAGTTATCAAATAACAATAAAGACTAAAGTTAATTGTTAACTGTCAACAGAGATGAGAAGGAAGCGAGATGGCTGCAAAATATGTGATAATCATTAACGGTGTTGAATAACGAGATAACAATATTACTTGCGATAAACGGACAATAAAGTGTTCTGCTCTTTCAGTATACTGCTAAAATACAACTAAGTGCTTGTTGAATAAAAAAAGAAAGGAAATTATTTCCAACATTCTCTGATTGAACTGAACACAAAAGGCACCATAAAAAAAAGAATGATATTTACAATTTAAAGTGCAGTTTTCTACTAATACTTTCTTTTAACCAACTCAAAAAATCCCTGAGTGTTTTTCGTGTTATGTCGCAGTCTTTCACGTTGTGTTTATTGCGAAAGTTGATATTGCAATGACGATTAAAAAAGGATATATTGTGCAGCTCTCGCTCACTCCTCAGTTACTTCCATCATCAGCTCTGGAAAAAAAAACTGTATTTAATTCTAAAACACTTGCTGGATTTACTAGCCCGAAGTGGCAATGGGGCAATCCTTATTGTTGAGCCCTGGTCTTATACAGACACTAAAGGAGTACCTCGTGTAGGAGTTTTTGGGAATGACAATGGGTTTTCCTGACTGTATTTTTACATATATGATGAACTTTTATCAAACAGGACTCTCGAACAGAAATCTGTCAAGCTCAAAGTTTAGCTGAGGGAGTTGACAGAAATAGGTTTCAGCAGCACATTATAAATGAGGGGAAGATAATCAGTCCTGTGAATTGTGACCACATTGTGTCAATGCTGTGATCTCGCCATAAGACTTCAGCAGCAGCAAACAGAGCAGAACAGAGAGGAGAGAGAGAGAGAGGGAGCGAGAGCGAGAGAAACCTTTCATGATAAAAACTGCCCGCTCACAGTGCGATAAATTGGGAGATGACACAAGTCACAGCACAACAAAAGGGGAGAACATTGGATGGGGACCCTTCACTGAGAAATTGATGAGATCGAGCCTGAAAGAATTGTCTCTGTGAGCCAACACTGGGGCTTAGCTCCCAAAACACTCCTGGATTAAGACAACATCCCACTGGAGGTGGAGTTGGCAAGAGCCCATTAGTCGCTCATGATTTCTCTGACACTTTTCTCACTTCTTTGAAGCCACTAATACCGTGTCTCATACTCATAGCTCTTGTTATTGTACAAAGAAAATACATACAATAACACAGATACAACCGCAGTCACCTCCCAAAATAGCTGCAAAAATTCAAGGTTCAGGCAGTTTATTTGAATGCCGGATTTTCTCTGCATCGCACACGAGAATTGACACATTGGAAGAGCTCATCACGCAAATTCAGCGCTCCCCATCTGATAAAATGATGCATTTGAGATCAGCCTCCTCCAGAAGCTCCGAGCAGGAGCTGACACTTGAAGACTTCATATAGTGTGCGCATGCCCTTTCTTTTGATTTTCTTTTATCTATCAGGAACTATTTTTGTACACAGGAAATCAAAACCCTGATATCAAATAGTGACATTTCCTTGAACATTTCTTGCGCCGTATCATCCTAATGGCATGTCGCTGCACCTTTCAGATACTCACTGCAGTAAACTGGGATGGAAGATCCTGACAATGTTGCAAAATAATTCATTTTAGCAGCATTCAGTGCTGTCGCTATCATAGTGGGTTTTTTATGTCAATTAAAGAACAATAGTAACATAGTACAATATGTTTATAATAATATTTCTACATAATGCCGATTACTTAATGTTAGTCTATTAAGGCCCTGTCTACATGTGTAGCCTACAGATATTTTTGAAAATGGATAAACAGAGTTTTAGGTCACTGAAACTGAGATTTTTAAGGTGCTGATTTTTCAAAACTCCGGTTACTGTGTATCCGTGTGGACAGAGTATTTGGGAAACGATGACAACATCTCAATTTGCGCATGCCCATTGTTGCTTTGTGTAATGAGCATACACCAGAAAACAACAATGGCAGACTACAGGTTTGTATACATTTTGTTATAGCACTGCGAGGTCTAATGACTTTACATCTTAACTTACAGCATTGCTGCAGAACGTCCGGAGGTGTCTGCTGCACCCAATGTTATTTGGTCTGCCTCAGCGTCCGCGGTTTAAAGTCCGCTAGACACGACTGTTTTGGAACAGGCCCGGTCGAATCTTCTTCTCTGGTAACTTACAGTTGACGTAGTCTTTATCGCCACTTAGTGGCCCGGTGAGTCATTTTTGCATAGTGTGGACAGAGATGTTTTAGAAAATGAAGGTCATGTGGACAGAATGTTTTTTTGTTGTTTTTTTTTTAAATGGAGGGGAAAAATATCTGTTTACGTCTAGAAAGGGCCTAAAACCATTCACGCATGCACGCACGCACGCACGCAGAGCCTCAGCTAAAGTTAGAGCGTCTGTCTCGGTGAATGTGATTCACAGCTGTACAAAGTTAACACCCTGGCTTAATACGGTCTTGACCTGTCATTGCAGACTTGATACTGAGCCTAATCAATTGTCTCATGTGCAAACTGCAAACAGGTGAAATGCTCACTGACCGATGGACAGAGTTTATTCGTTTAGTGAACCACTGACCCACTTAAGGAATAAATCACTCACATTTCTGCTGTGTCTCTCGACCGGAGAGCCATTAAAGTCTGTCTGATACATGAGTTACTGGACACCAACAACTCACAAATCACTCATATCTGCACTTTCCTTTGCTCTGTTTGATAGAGCATTACAAGATGTTGATTTAGCAACTGAGCGGCTCACCCCGAGGCTAACACTGAAGGACTGAACGACCTGAACAAAATGTACAGCTGTGCTCTCGCTATTCATATGCATGTTATTTGGGTGTTGTACCGATGACATTAAATGAAAAAAAACAACTACGTTTAAGAATTAGTGAGTTTGATGTGCTTGTTGTTGAATGCAAGAGATGCACTGATTTTCTTGGCCGATTCCGATTGACGATTTTTTAACAATCTGACCTGTCAATTTAGATTTTCTCTTTGAACTATAATTTAAAATCTTTGTGTTTTTCTACATTATCATGAGTTAAAATCATTCAAAGTGGCCTTTAACATAAATAAAACATCAAGTGATTAGATGATCAATCAAATCAATGATCAAAGTAGCAATTGGTCTCATTTATATGCATATGGAATATGACACACTATCCCAAACAAGATTTTGCATAGGGCCCCCAAAAAGTTAGATAGCTGAAGTGAAAGATTATGGAGCTGCAGCTGTCACAGGGAGAGGAGCAGCATGTTGCCGAGGATATAATGTGATGGAGAGATCTCATTTCAGACAAGTTACGTCTCATAGGGAGGAAGAGGAGTCAGTGATTAAGTGGTTAACGTTAAGACATGATTTGAGCTGCTGGAGTTTTGACTCCTGTTAGTTAACGTAATGTTACAGTCAGATCACTCACTGTAAATGCTGACTCGTTAACTAGCGGTAACTATATTGCTGTTAACATCAAATAGTTAACATTAGTTATAAACAGTTACAGCAAGCTTATATTGACTTGGAGCTGCATGCGCCCACATGCCACGTCCCTCTCTCTCTTTTTGTGTGTAACACATTTTAGTTTGGCCGTTTATGACCAGCGGCCGATTAATTGGTGCATCTTCATTGTTTTTTTTTTTTTTAAGATTCTTTTTTTTGGCCATTTTATACCTTGATTTGATAGTGATGGTGGAGAGAGACAGGACATGTGGGGAAAGAGAGTTGGGGAATGACATGCAGCAAATGTCAGGTACTCGCTGCTCAGGGCATTTGCGCCCATGTGGTGTGCGCCCTAACCACTCAGCTATCGGGTCGCCTCAGAATGCTGATCATTCAACCAGCTAGCATTTAGCGCATACAGTAGCCAAGTCATATCACCAAAACATACATCAACTGACATTGACAGGTGCTGGATCCACTTATGCATTGTCCAAATCTATAGGACTTTATTTTGAATTCTAGTCAAGATCTCAACAAAGATACCAAATATGTCAGGCTCCATTACAGGGAAATGATGGGTGGGATGATGCAAAGTCACCTTGAATATGTAATGGTGATGCCATAAAAACACATTGCAGTCAGTGTATGTATTATACAGTAGCTTGAATAAAGTGATGAAACAAGCAGATAAAGAACGTGATATTGCATTACAATGAAGATAGAATAGATGGGTTTTTTTTCTAAATTGAAAGAAAACTTGAGAGAAAACTGGAATTGAAAACTGGAGTAAAAGAGATTGATTCTCAAATTGGCCATCACATAAAAAGAGTTGAGATGTGATGTGTGTTGGTTGTCAGAGGGCGCTGTTAATAAAAATGCTGGTAATGAAATTTTCAGATTTCATGTCAAAATGTAAATATCCAACTCTTCTGTGTTTCTCTTCTAGGCTTTTACACAGTGGGTTCATAATAAAAACAAGTATTGCCATGAAGGCAGAGCTATGGTTTAGATTTGAGGTTTAGATTTTTAGGCTACAACATGTGGTTGGTAGCATAGTCGCTAGCAAAACATCCCAGTGAGGGATGCTTGTCACATTTTCTCGGGGGTTGCCCTTTGTTGGCATATGCATGTGATACATCTAGCCCGTTATTTCTTTTTAGATAAAAAATGGGCAGGAATTTTCAGGAACATAAACTATGGCCAGACTCCACCAGATGTACTCAGGGCAGTCAGAGAGGTGACGCTGCACAGCAAACAGAAGAACTGCCAGGTAGGACTGCATGGGCGATATGGCCGATATAGGTCATTTCATATCTCGATAACAATATATATCACGATATAGCTGATATGCACCAAAGTAGTTCAAACAGAGATACACCAACCCGACAACAAAGAACTAGAGGTGACCGGGGCCAACTGTTTCGTTGGTTTCCATCTGGCCAAAAAAGTTGCACCTGAACGCACCGCAAAGACTACAGCCAACGACCAACGTTCTGCTCCTGCATGAGAGGTAATAACTCTCCATAGCAGCAGGCAGATATGCAAACTGTTGTTATGATAGCCTACATAATGTTACATGTAGCTTCTTGATTACATCAAACAAAGCAGCGTTTGAATCATGCTGATCAGCTGCTCTTCAGTTGCTTCGTTCCAGATGTTTCATGTCGCTGTGATAATATTTAATATTCAGCCATCCTCTGCGCTGTAACAAGCTAACTAATGTTAGCAGTTGGCTGGCTAGTTAGCTAGCTTTCTAATTCCTCCATGACTTAATGCTACACTGGTTACAAAATGAAAATGATCCGAACAAAGTTGTCACTCATCTGGTGATAGGAATGTGTTTTCCTACGCTGTGACAAGAGTGTGTGTATGAAACATGTTGTTAAGATGTAAAATTTTACTCATTTAGCAGCTAGCTGGCTAGTTAGCAGCTAGTAACCAGAGAGACAGTGAAGTCTATGGTCTTTAAATTAAGTTTTATAGACACAATGCGCAAAAATAGATATTTGAAGAGTTTGAATGTCATTATTGGACACTTGACACCCTATCGTTTATAGGAATGATCAGATGAAGATGCAGAATGACGAGCCTTCTGCGTGCCGTCCTGACTTCTGTTTGTTTATTTTCCTTGCGTCGGCTTCTCTTCTCGTGCACTGAATCAGAGTGATTCCTCTCACTGACTTGCTGCTGAATAGGCTGAAAAGCAGCCGACTCGGGCCGACGAGCGCCAACGGTGCGGGACACACTGCAAAAACTCGGGCGACAGATGCTCACCGACGCTTCCAAACTGACCAACGGCCGACCGTCAGCTTGGTGTGTCTGGGCCTTTAAGCCCTTACGGACTAACTACTATTCCCAGATGTTTTTAACTAAAGGACACGGTTACTTTCAATTGGCTGCATCGTGTTAGGGTGTGAATCTTGTCAATGTGTGTGTGTTTGTGTGACAGACTGCGTGCTTCCATTAGTGTGCACGTGTGCTTGCTTGGGTGTGTGTTACCATGGCGAACATAGAGCAGCATAAACGCCCATGTTTTATGTTTTACTATAAATGTCACGGTCTTGAAATGTTATGTTGACTTATGATGACACTCTCAGGTCTCATACGCACACTTCAATGTTTAAACCTCTCGTTCCTTCACACCAGAGTTTTCACTGAAGCACCAAAGAATCCAAGGATCTGGTTATGGAAACATTTTGAAAACCAATGGAGCATTCGACTCACAGCTGTGTGCAGAGAGGAGCTGTCGAGAGGTCAGCGTCTCCACCACATCATGTAGTCTCACACACACTGCAGGAGCAGAACACCATCTGGAGTGTAAGGGGAAAAAAAACAGGTTTAGCCTGGAGAGTTTACTTAGCTTTACTATGAAATCACTCTAATTATGATAATTGTGGAAAATCAAGTTTTGATTCAGACTTGAATATTTGATGGTAACTTTTAGCCAACACGTCCTCATAACTAAACAACAGAGTAGGTTGTTTGCCAAAGACTCACAAAATGACAAATATGACCGTTCTATTTAATGTTGTGAAACCAAAACTACATGGTCAGGTTTAGGGTTAGGGTGAAAATGAATAGGCTACGTTTGTTAAGTCGTTTGTTTGGAAGTCCATAGTCCACAATGCTGTGTCCGAGCTGAGGTAGGTCTGGATTCAATGTGCGTTCACTCCTAAATAGTAAAAACAAATCCCTGGCTTGTTTGTATTTCCTTAAACCAATCACTGTCTTCCTGGGCAGCACCACGCCCCGCATACAGAGACTGTGCATCTGAATAATAGTGTCGGGAGGGAACCTGTTTTGGTGGAACACCTACACGGAAATGAAGAAGTACTCCAATCAATGTAGCAATACTACAGTGTATAAATACTCTGTTACAAGTAAAAGCCCTGAATTCAAAATGTTATTTAAATAAAAGTACAAAAGTATTAGCATTAAAATATACTTAAAATACCAAAAGTAAAAGTATTCATTATGCAGAATGGCCCATTTCAGAATAATAGACATTATATTATTGGATTGTAAATTGTGATGCATTATGGGTAAGCATCACTTTCATGTTGCACCTGCAGTCCTGGGCCTGATTTCACCTACATAAGCTATATCTATAATAATACTAGATATACTACATGTTCATATTTTAACTGATTATATTTTGTATTAATAATATTAATATGCAAAGTAACTAGTAACTAAAGTTATCAAATAAATGTAGTGGAGTAAAAAGTACAATATTTCACTCTAAAATGTAGTGGAGTAAAAGTATAAAATGGTAAAAAAGTACCTCAAAATTGCACTTAAGTTCAGTACTTGAGTAAATATACTTAGTTACATTCCACCACTGGTGAGGACGGTCTGCTTTTAGCTCATGCTTCTCATCTTTACATTTCCAAACAGACACTGTGAATCTTTACAGTCACCTGATGTCTAAAATAAGAAACTCTGCACACGTGCAGATTAATTTCAATGATCACTTCTCTGAAATACTGTAGATCTGACATAGGTGCCAGTGGAATAAGTGTCCCGTTGTGATGTAGCACTGATCAAAGAAGGGTTTGTACTGTATACTTTCTATGCTATGTAGAAAGGCTTGAATCAGCATAAAACACCAAGCCCCATTAATGTGTTGGCTGATTTATGATCCATCAGACAGTTAATTAATTTGATGAGACACAGCAGAGTGTCACTATCAAGGAGGGTCATTCGAAACAGAGGACTACATTTTTTTTCAAGGATAAAATTGTCAAGTGGTTCTATGTGGGAATGTACTTCATTTTGGTCAAACATAAGCGAGAGAAGAAAAAAAAAAAGGACTACGGGGACTACATCTTTAAAAAACACAATTAGATGGATGGAATAGTCTGTCAAATGTTCCTCTTTTCATTCTCTCGCAACACTTCCATCGAATTAATCAGCAGAAGAGGACAGTCGTATTACACGGCACCGCTAACATTTCTGGGATGACTGACAGTTTGAAAGAGGTGGATTAATTGTGTCAAAAATATGATGGGGGTCTTGAAGCCATAGAAGAGGAAATGAAGATGTCGGAGTCAATTTTTCTGCCAAATGGAGTGGCCATCATCTCAAGTTTCAATCTTTTTTTCTCTCCACACACGTCTGTCATTCTCTTCTTTTTGGCTAATGAGACGGTTAAAAAAGTTGAGAAGTGGGCTTCTCTTCTTCACTAAATTAATCAGTGTTGGGGGTAACATGTTACTAAGTAACGTGTTAGAGTACTCAGATTACTTTTTTGTTGTAACGAGTAATGTAACGTGTTAGATTTGCAATTCAAGTAATCCTTTATTTAGTTACATTTTCAAATAAGCAATTCATTACTTTTAAAACTTTACAATGTTTCCCTCTTCCTTTTGTTGCCACAAAAATCCCGGAGCATTCACCTTGTTTCTGTTTCCTTCTTTGGCGGCTAACCTGCGTAGCTAACGTTAGCTGCGTAGCTAACGTTAGCTGCGTAGCTAATGTTACTGGTGGAAGCTCCGGTGGTGTCTGTGTGTCGTTCATCTATAGAGATGCAGAGAGGACAGCCTTGACACCATGAAAGCATTGACCGAGGTAACTCGCTGCATGTTGAAACATGATGTACTGTAAGCTAACGTTATACCAGCCGCGTTTTATTGTTTTCATAGAGGCAGCTGCAGATAATATGCCTCTGCACAGATCGTTAGCAGCTAAAGGCTAAAGTTTCGGATTATGGGCTGTAGATATTGTGTTTGTCATTCTGTTATTATCTTGCAGAGTTACAGATTATGGGCTGTAGATGAGGCTGTAATGACGGTAGTAAATACATATAAAAGTCGACGTACAGTAGGCTGTGCGCCCTCTGTTTTCGTTTTTGTAACACAAGAATACTCTTAACAAGTTACTTTTCTCACTAAGTAACGCTGTAACGTAAAACAGATTACTTTTTAATGGCAGTAATCCTGTAATGTAACAAGTTACTTTTAAAAGTAACATTACCCAACACTGCAATTAATACACAAGAAAATGAAAAGAAAAAGAATGTGGAAGAAGTACCTGCAGCCTTCCCACAGTGGGTTGCTCTACATACACCTCCATCCCTCATCCTATCTCTCCCTCTCTCCGTGTGATTTATCTATCAGTCAGTGGTAGGATTGACTCTCTGCTGTACAGCAGGCCATTAAAGCCTGGGGGAGATTCACCTTGCCAGGCAGCTGGCTCAAATGAAAAGCTAAAAGAGCACATTAACTCATCAATATGAGGGCATGAAGATGAAAACAGTTGTCAAAGGCCTGCCAGAAGTAACAGATCGCATAATGCTGCTCTATTGTATGTAAGTGAGGTCACGGAAGTCAAACAGCAGCTAAAGACACAAGGAAGTGAGAACACAGGGTCCTGGCAGTCTTTGATGCACTGAACATTCTCTGTAAAAAAATACCAATGAGTGTGTCATCTTCAAAACAAGCTATTAATATGTCATGCAGCCAGCTGAGATTAGAGCGGTGCTTTTACTTTGTGTTGTCAATGTTTTCAAAGCCATTAGACAGCACTTTCATTATCTTTTCAAGCAGGTTTAATTTGTGGTTAAAATACATTTTATTTACGCACGTGTCTCGCTGCGTGTTTGAAATCAAACATTGGGCCTCATGCAGGAAGCGACATACAAACATCTCTTATTTTTAGTTCGTATCCACAATTTGTTCGTATTTTGTTGGTAACCACTGATTTCTGGGATTCACCAATGTTTTCTCATTTTTGCCTTCATCTGATCAGAGCAAAACTGCGAGGTAGGTCGCACAGGTAAACGTCATCATTGCTTCTGGCTGCTGTCAGCTGTTATCTCATTCGATGTGCTTTGAAAGGTCAGGACAATTAGGTCATTTCAACTTTGAGCGTAGCGCACGCAGGCGGTTCCGCGCGACGCCGAGGGCAGCGATCCGTCAAGTTGGGCAGCACCGCTCTCTCCATAGGAAAACTATGGCACGGCCAGCGCAGAGCGTTTTTACAGCCAATCATGTGTAGGGGCTTAAGAGAACATTTTACAAGTGGTCGAGAGTCACTCTTAAGAAAAAAACATCTTGATTTCACAGTCCACAAATTGTTTGTCCAATGCAAGGCAATCTCTGAACCCATCGGCTATCCGTCCGACGACGGTTCAGCCTCTGGGGGCGGCGGACAAAATATCAGGCTCTCCGGTGTAGTTAACTGATATCCAGGCCAAGACTTCCTCTTCCGTGCGCCAAAGCGTGCAGGTTCAGGTGGAAAACACACCTCATCCTGATTGTGTCATTTCATTTCATTTGACAAACCTCACAATGCATAACATTAACTTTACATTACGGCATGGCTACAAAGCAAACTACAATGATCAATGACTCGTTTTACTATAAGTGAAAACTGCAGAACAGACAGGTGGACAGACAGGTGGACAGACAGACAGACAGACAGACAGACAGACAGACAGACAGACAGATGAGGATTGATAGAGACAGATAGATGATAGAAAAAAAAAAGTGAAATGTGAGCTGTAATTGGTTTTTCGAGGCTGTGAGGTCTCGATCTCTGCGGTCGACTCCTCGGGCTGCTACACATAAAATACCCACAATCCACCTCCCCCCCCCCCTCCATATCCCATGGTGCATTCCTGCGAGAAGTGCTGCGACCACAGGCACGCCGGCCGCAGAGCGCCACGACCAGAGACGAACAATGAGCGCTCGCAGTGGATCTGAGTCCATGTGGACTTTGGTTTGGTTGTCGGGGGGGAAATTTAATCATTACAAACCAATCGGCGTTGTGTCTCTACGGCGCCGCCCGCAGGTCGTGAAAAAGCTGTAAACATCAGGAGGAGCTCCACACACCAAAGGATGAAAAGTCATAAGTCTTAAGTTCAGCTTGAAATGTCTCTTAAATTGTTGTGGTTTGTTGAGGAAATGGCTTAGTCATGCAGAAAAACGCCGACGTTTTGAAGATGAGAATCACTTTCAGACTGTTGCTGTCGGGGAAAGTTTTTAAGATATTCCTGAAAGCCCCTTTTCTCTGGTAAAACATGAAGTACCGTAAAGTACAGCAGCACATAAATCCCACATTTCTGTAACCCGTCCAACTACGTTTTTCAAGTGCAGCTAATTCTTCATTCTTCTGTCCGACTTTTGGAAGCAGTGACTCTCCGACGGTTTCATCTTGATTCTCGGAAACTTGATGAAGTTCTCAGTACTTTTACTTAACTGCAATAAAAATATTTGTTTCTCTTTGGAGAAAAAAGTCATAATATTTAGAGAAAAAAGCCGTATTGTTTAGAGAAAAAAGTCGTAGTGTTTGGAGAAAAAAGTTGTAATATTTAGAGAAAAAAGTCGTAGTGTTTGGAGAAAAAAGTCGTAGTGTTTGGAGAAAAAAGTCGTAATTTTTGGAGGAAAAAGTTGTAATGTTTGGAGAAAAAAGTCGTAGTGTTTGGAGAAAAAAGTTGTAATGTTTGGAGAAAAAAGTCGTAGTGTTTGAAGAAAAAATTTGTAGTGTTTAGAGAAAAAAGTCATAATGTTTGGAGAAAAAAGTCGTAATTTTTGGAGGAAAAAGTCGTAATGTTTGGAGAAAAAAGTCGTAATGTTTGGAGAAAAAAGTCGTAATGTTTAGAGAAAAAAGTCGTAATGTTTAGAGAAAAAAGTCGTAACGTTTGGAGAAAAAAGTCATCACGTTTGGAGAAAAAAGTCGTAACGTTTAGAGAAAAAAGTCGTAACGTTTAGAGAAAAAAGTCGTAACGTTTGGAGAAAAAAGTCGTAACATTTGGAGAAAAAAGTTGTAATGTTTATAGAAAAAAGTCGTAACATTTGGAGAAAAAAGTCGTAATGTTTATAGAAAAAAGTTGTAACATTTGGAGAAAAAAGTCATAACGTTTGGAGAAAAAAGTCGTAACATTTGGAGAAAAAAGTCGTAACGTTTGGAGAAAAAAGTCGTAACATTTGGAGAAAAAAGTCGTAACGTTTGGAGAAAAAAGTTGTAATGTTTATAGAAAAAAGTTGTAACACTTGGAGAAAAAAGTCGTAATGTTTATAGAAAAAAGTCGTAATGTTTGGAGAAAAAAGTTGTAGTTTTGCAAAATGTAAGGTAAAGCACTTTTCTGATGATATTATAAGAATGGTTAATGAGAGTGCGCTGGGTGTCACCGGCCTTCAGTCGTCTCAGCGTCAGCTGCATATTTTTCTCGTACAGCCTGTAGAGTTTAAACACAGAATCATATCGGTTTCTAAACAAAGCAGTGATTGACAGCACCACCCGTCCGTCTCCGCTCCGTCACGTCAACATCCTTTAAAGCGTTACGACCACCTCTGATCTGCCGCTCCTCTTCTCCTTTCTAATCACACGTTTCCCTTTCTTCAGTTTCCTCTGCTTTTGTTTTTTCTGAGCACAAAGTACTTTAAAGTAACGTCCTTTTACTGCAGACGTCTCCTGCTGTGATGAAACAAGAAGCCGTCGCTCATTTTCTTCCCGGTCCTCCACGTCTTGATGGGTTGATTGTCGGGCTGATGTTGTGCAGTTTAATTTCAGCGTATTGATGGATGAAAAATGGATTGTTAGGTTTTGGTCTCTATAGCTAATTTCCCCCGTTCATGACAACTGTACGGGGGAGGGATTGTTTTATATAACTTACCCGTTTAAATTACATATTATGGGCATGGCTGCTTTGAGTGACATAAAAAGAACGGACAGAGTCAGAGTGACGTCACCCGTTGGTTTGTGAACTCCTGTTTTGAAGCCACCAGTTTGGAATTTGGCCGTCGCCATGTTGACTTTTTGGAGCCAGAAGTTGACCATATT
>JAOVVB010258390.1:0-19427 GCA_028570985.1 Heterobranchus longifilis
ACACACACACACACACACACACACACAGGGTGTGTATGAGAGAGAAAAAAAGAAGTTGTAAGTAACAAAAACATAATATGTCTTCCTCTTGTTCTAATGTTACTGCATCTGCTCCGCTCCCTGTTTTTCTCCTTTTGTCAGCGTTTTCTGTGGAAGTCGCTCTGGCCCGCCTCCAGAGCTCACAACCTCGCTCCATTGGCTGTTAATGTAACATCACTGTAATCTGAACGCTCTATAAACAGCTGTCAGTCAAAGCTCACTCGAGGCTCCTTGGCTAGTTAGCCAACGAGTGGCTGCAGACAAAGGGACGTATTGTCTTTGTGTTTTTAGCTGTGGGAGTCTGACGCAGACCACCAACGGAAAGAGTGGCTTCACTTGTTCTTTTGTGTTTTTGATGTTCTGCTTGTTTTCTCCGGGTTCAGCGAAGGAATAACTTGGGTGAACGGAGGCACAGTCGGCTTTACCACCCCGCCATCTACCTCTCTTCCCCTCTCTGTCTCTCACTCTCGCTCTCTCTCCCTTTCTTTCCGCTGTGCCAAACCACTGTCTCTATAGCTGTCTGTCTCCCCTCCAGCAGAAAACCACTTAGTGGGGAATCTCAGACACACACATTCACACACACACTTTCTTCCCAGGGTCAGACACGGTGCAAAAGGTCAGCATCCTGGTTCCTCTTCAGTGGAAACATTTAATTCACCAAAAAAAAAAAAAAAAAAAAAGAGAGAGAACCCCTTTTCTATAACCAACAAATTCTCATGAACGGGTTAGTATGATATCTTACGAAATATGACCACCGTTCTTTAACGGTGTGCAGCGGTCACACAGTCACTGTTTTATTTGTATTTATTTTATGTGTTATAGTGCAAAAACAGAGTATGTGCAGACAACCAACAAGCAAAACAAACAACAACAAAAAAACAAAATGAAACCAAAACAAACGTGAAACTATCACGCTATCGCTGTTTTAAACATGTCGTTAATGTTGTGAAACAGAACTACTTGGTTAAGTTTAGACAACAAAACTACTCATTACAGTTAGGAAAAAAACAACAGGGTTTGGGTTAAAATCCCTACTTCTGTGTTAAAAATAAAGATGTTATAAACCTACGTACTGGACGCAGTTATGTAGGTGATGTAGGATGTGATGTACATTTATTAAATGTGAGTGTAGTGTCCTCAGTGTTCCTCAGACTGCTAGGAAGAGCACTACGCTCAAAATATTACGCATTTAATAAACATATTCTAAACGGGAGGTTTTTGGTGTGTGGATCCCTCTACTTCCTTCAACAGGAACACACACACGTTAACACAAGGCTCAGGTTGAAAATTAAACTGTTTGAATTGAGTCTCGTCCCAAAACCCCGACTCCTCTGAATAAACAAGCCTGTGTGCTGCTAGAGGACCCGTTCTGGGCCTCAACCCCCATGTTAAGAAACCGTGGCCTCGATCAAGGGCACATTATGATCTCTTCTAAAAGAACACTGCATTTGAGGATGTAATCAGTCTGTTTTCTGTCTGAGAATAACATTTCAACACACATTTCCCTAATTTATTTTTCATTTAGTTTGGTCGATTTGCAAACACAACAAAACAAAGAAAAAAAAATGTTTGACTTGAAAATGTTTGGAGTCTGTTTTGTGTCTGGCATTTCCAATTTGCTCTATCATGTTTTTTTCCTCCCTAATTCTCCTGTCTGGTGTAGAATTCAACAGTCATTTATCATAATAGGAACCATACTGAAAATCTCTCCTTCCTTTTTTTTTTCCTGTGTGTGTTTGTTGCAGCGTGGAGTCGGTGAATGACGGGCTGTTCCACACGGTCGAGCTGCTGATTCAGAACCGCTCACTGAGCCTGGTGGTGGATAACGGGGCCCCCAAGAGCCTCGGCAAGCTAGCACGCCAGCCCTCCGTCGACCACAACACCCAACTTTACATAGGAGGTACACACCCACACACACACACGCGCGCGCGCTTTTATATGCAAACATGTAAACACATTCATAGACACATGTTCTTTACATACAGATGCCTTTTTGTGGTTGTGATCACATGTTCCAATGCATGAGTACATACGAATACACACCCATCATGCAAAGACACGCACACGCACACACACACACACACACACACACACACACACACACACACACATACACTTACACACAAAATCCCAGGAAGGGATGTGGTGAGGACATGGAGAACTGTTTTTGTTCAACTTTTCCTCAAAAAAGGGCAAGACACGCCCCTGAAAACAGTCAGCCTTTTTCCTCAAGTACTAGAAAGAAACATAGTGTTGCAAAAGTGAGAGCTACTGTATGAGGCTGTATTCGTGCTGGAACATTGGATTTTACTGTAAGAATCAATCAATATGAGTATTAGCATATTAATCGAGCAATCCTCCTTTCAATTTTCTTACTTTTTTTTCTCTTGATTCTCTTATTTTCATCCCATCCTTTCATCCCATTTTCTAAACTCTCATTTCTCTTTATTCACATTTGTCTTTTTCCTTCCTCCGTTTCCCAGGGGTACCGTCTCAGGTGGTGGCCTCGGGTCTACGACCCGGCCCTGAGCGCTCCCCTCAGGCTTTTAATGGCTGCATCCATAATGTCCGAATCAATGGGGAGCCTCAAGACCTGAGTTACCGAGCCGCAGGAGGAGCGCGACCACAAGGGGTCGAGGGCAAGGTAATTACATGGAGAAGATTTGTTTTTGGCAAAAAAAGCAACATCATGTATATATACTGTAGTATCTGAGCCTGGCTTTAAAGGAGCTGTGCAGCAGCCTTTAGAGCCATATTGAAAAATGCATGAGATTACATTAGATTGCACAGAGTACAGGTACTAAGACAATGAAATGCTGTTCAGCATCTAACCAGAAGTGCAGTAAAGTGCAGAGTAATGTATAAAAATGACAGAATAAAATATAGAAGATCAAGGGTCTTCATGTTCAAGATCAATCTAAACCATAGACTGTCTCTGCAAGGTCACCTGTACGTTTCTGCAGAGCCAAAAATGAAGCTCAAAGTGGGCAGCTCCGGCCGTCGCCATCTTGGCAGTGCCTGACTCCGTTTAATGCCGCGTTCAGACCGGTTTCTTGTACTCTGGCAAAATCGCAAGTTCTCCCATTCATTTGAATGTGGGTAGTGGGTTTAGGCTGCAGGAGGCTGCCGAATAAAGACGCAGTGGTCTGCGGTGCAAAGTTGACACAGATTCAACTTTTGGATAAATGCAACCCAACGTCACGCTGCGGTGACCAATCATATAAAAACTAAACACAAGCACTTATCTGCACAGGAGTCCATGTAGCAGCAGATTAACAAGCTGCAAAACAAAGCACGGTCCCTCGTCTCTCTTTTTTTTTTTTTCTCTTTCTCTGTGATGCTGTGAAATGAAGCTGCCTCCAAATGCGGTCGGAAATCTCTGGATCATAACAACAGCCCGACGGAAAACAATAATTGTGAAATATAAAGTCTATGTGTGCTACATTGGGGGTACACAACAAGACGCCCCTTAATTGGCCATAATTGACACTCCCACACCGCCGGACGACCCAGCGGCGAATCGCCTGGTTGCGACTAATCCAAAAATGGGCAAAGAGGTGGAGCGTGGATGGAGCTGAGGCTGGTCAAATGAAGCTGTCACTCAACCTCACCCTTAATTATGTATACCTTTAAGCCTTAATATAATTTAAATGAGTGAGTTATATAAAAATGCACCCCCCAGTACAGTCGTCATGAACGGGGAAATTAGCTATAGAGATCAAACGTGTTTTTTGTACCAGGCTGTAACATGTTTATTTCTGCTGTAAAGCTGGGTATTTTAACATGGGGGTCTATGGGGATTGACTTGTTTTTGGAGCCAGCCTCAAGTGGCCATTCGAGGAACTGCAGATTGCTGGCACTTCTGCATTTTTCAGCCCCGGAGGTTGCCGCTTGTTCCAAACAAGCACTACATTTTCATAATACAAGCAACAGATTACATTTCATCAAACCCATGCTGGCAGCAGCTTTAGAAAATAACAGATGATCTCTTCATTTCAGGGCTATATTTACACTGGACTCTTAGTGTTGATGAATGCTGTAGCTTTCATACAACATCAACGTGTGTGTCAGGTTACACCCCCTCTGCTCTCTTCTATTATCGTTAAAAGGCCCTTTGACTTCCCATGACAGCATTTCTCTCTTTCTTGTTCTGTCACCAGGGCGAGGGCATTCTGGCAGGGTGTCACTCCTGCAGTGTGTGCGCTCAGGGTGCGTGCAGGGAGGGAGGAGAGACGGGGGTAACGTGTGATTGTCCTCCAGGACGCAGCGGGGCCTTGTGTGACCAGACAACAGCACCGAATGCCTGTCAGAACAGCAGGTAAGCTGAGACAGACTGAGACTGGGCAGAAATGTATGGATGTAAATATTCAGAAAGTCATATGCATGTCCTGTATGTACTTAACCCTCTAACCTGCTTTCTCTCTTTCCTTCCTCTCGCTCCAGATGTGTTCATGGTGTGTGTGTGCCGAAGGGTCAGTCCTACAGTTGCCAGTGCAGCGAAGGCTACCAGGGTCAGTACTGTGACCGACGGCAGGAGCCTCCGGCCTGCAGGGGGCAGCGCTGCGGACACGGGGAGTGTCGCGTGTCAGAGGGAGGAGAGCCCGTCTGCCACTGTCAGCCAGGGTACACCGGGCCTACCTGTGACACAGGTAACATGGAGATTATTAGAAATATCACATACATTTGTGGAAGACTTAAGTCTGCATATTTAGTGGGGGGGTTTTGGGGTGCTCCCCCAAGAACATTTTACATTTTCCAATTAAAATTATGCAATTTCACAAAATTTTGGACCATTGTTATTACCATATCTGTGTACAAAAATTTGGAAAAGCTAAAGCAGATAATAAACAACACCCAAAAATCTTAAAGATACATGTTTTCATTAATTTGGCTTAGGTGCTGCCCAAAATGGCTTGAGTGCTGCACCTAAGCCTCATAATGTGAGGGAAACCCTGTGTCAGTGCATAGCCTGTAACTGTGTTAACTGTCACCATAACTACTTTTGTTGGACGATATATTGTCTCAGAAATATATTGCGATAAACGATATTATTGTCATTTTCAGACCATTTTATGCCACTGATGTCATGATAATGTAATAGCATAATAATGCAAGTACACCCTTTCAAAGAGCAATGAACTTTTCATTCTTTTTTTAATGATTATTTTTGGGGGGACACATTATGTAACAAAAAAATGTAATAAAAACTCATAATGTAATTACTGGTCGATAATGTAACAAAATGCTGAGCGCATAATGTAACAACTTTTTGCGCATAATGTAACAACTTATTACATTTTGCGACAGTTATTACATTATGAAGCAAGTAAAATATTGTTCTCCTAATAGTGTAATAATTTTATTACATTATAGAGTGAGTCAATAAGTGATGGATTAAAGGGGTAATTGCTTCAATGTAGAGTGTAGTGTGCAATATAAACACTCTTTCAATAGATTTCACTGTTAATTCAAGACTCAGAATGTTCAAACACAAACACCTACCAAATTTAATTTGTATGGCATGAACCCATTCTGCAAAGTGAGTTGAGGATTATAATGTGTGTTTTATGTGCTTCCTCCATGAATGTCCAGAGCTCACATGTCAAGGCGAGATGGTGAGGGAGCAGCTGAAGCGCCACCACCCGATGAGAACATGCACGTCCACCAGCAAGATTCCCCGCATGGATTGTCCCCGATCCTGCCAGGCAGCAGCACCCCCGGGTGTTTGCTGCGGCGTCACCAAGAGCAGAAGGAGGAAGGCGGTTTTCCGCTGCACCGACGGCACCTCGTACTCCGAGGAGATGGAGACGGCTCTGGAGTGCGGCTGCTCCAAGTGCCCGTTGTAACAGCACCGCAGTTTGTTACGTTTGTTTTGCAACACCCACCGCTGCCATTTTGTGAATTCTACACGTCAACGAGGCTGTCGCTCTGAGATGTTTCCACGTTGATGAGCACCACCATTATGTGATTTTTTTTTTAATTTTTTTTTTTTTTTACACATTCAGTTTGACCGCCGCCAATTTGCTGCCAAGAGAAACCACAAACGAAAACAAAAATGGGACATGTGTGCGTGTTTTTTTGACAGAGAGAAAATATATTGTAAGATATAAGTGAGAAAAAACATAGAACTTATTTTTATTATGGATTTTTTTTTTCTAAAAGATGATAAAAGGACTGATAAGTTGTGTTTTTTTAATATGTTGATTATATAATGTGTTACATAGTATGGAAAGTTATTTTGTACCTTGTAAGGAGAAGAAAATACACAACAAAATAGATTAACATTCCTTAAAAAGTATATGAATTTATATGTATGTATAAATCTATATAAATATATACCCTAACCCAATGAATTCTATATTTTCAAAGTGTATTTGCATGATGTTAATGTGAGTGCTGATGTGTGGGAGGCTTTGGACACTGAGAGAGGAGAGAGAAGATTCCACAACACGGAGGAGGTGGCGGTCGTCGTTTGTGGCCCTCGCTCTCGGAGAGAAAAAGGGAACTGTGCGTGCCTAGCTAACCTGCTTCACTATATAATGGACATCATCCTCACATGTGAGTTCTTTGAGAAACCATAAAAGACTCTTTCCACAGAGATGAATTAACACACTGTTCTAACGTTGTGTTATTCTTTTCCTTCGCTGTTGCACACCAGACTCGGAGCCACATGAGGTTTGACATGAAAATCTGAAAGACATTTGCTCATTCATTAAGAATTAAACATTAAAGGTGCGGAATTCCCATTCAGTTCAACAGTAGGGAAATCATAGTGTAGATTCAGCATCGTGCTGAGTCTATACCTATTATATGATGAGTCACTGCAAAGGTTCAGGTGGAAGCAGGAAGCCAGTTTTAATCAAAAACCACCTTTTTTTTAAGAGTGACTTAATGCCATGCTGAAAAGAAGTGTTTCGCTGCCTCCTGTGCATCACTGCCGGGTGTACTTGTGATCAGAAGTATGCTCTGTTAATCACCCCTGTCCTCCACTGAGAAAATTACATCGTAGGTCGTTTGTAAAAGCAGCAGTTATGACGGAAGCAAAGCAGGAAGTCCTGTAACGTAGGATTAATGCTGCGTTCACGTGCTCCTCGGATGGTCCCACTTTCGGAGTTGGGAAGTCGTTTCTTTGGCTTGAAGTTGGAATGTGGAAAAAAATTGAAGGCCACATTATTGTCCGTCATATTTTACAGGAATGATGGGATTCTATCGCTGCCTTTCTTGTGTGAAGTGTATTCAATACGTGGACAGCAACTAACGCTTACAACCATGTGTCATATGACGCCAACTCCACAAATCGTGTAGCAAATTTTTCGTCGACTTTCCGAGTTGTTGTTCCCACTTTAGGGGGCATTCACGTGAATATTCCCAGTCGGAATTTAATTTTTCCGATCATTCCGATACCACATGAACGCAGCATGAGACCGCAAAAGACGAGCGGGCGGGAGAGGTGGTGGATGGGTGTTCGTGTCCCGGCGAGTTATTTTAACACTAGGCAACAAACAGAACTACGCCACTTTCTGCGTCATGTGCATAATTACGTCATGTGCATAATTACGTCATCTCCCTACGCACGGAAGTGAATTAACTTAACAAATATACTGTTTTTAACCCGAACCACAATCTTTTTCTAAACATAACCAATTAGTTTTTGTGCCTAAACCAAACAAAACTGCGACTGTTTCACAACGTTAACAACGTGTTTAAACTGCGAGCCTCGTGTAGGTATGAGGACAGAAAACACTCCTATTGGTCGTATTTCCTGCCACCGCTCAGGGCGCTGATTTTGGAAACGCTTGTATATTAGAGGGTAGGAACAAACGACTTATGTGGTCGTATGATTTGGAGGACTCGTTGGAAATACCACAGTCTAAAAATACTCCATTACAAGTAAAAGTCCTGAATTCAGAATGGTACTTAAGTAAAAGTACATAAGTATTACTCTTTATGCAGTGCTATATTATTATAGAATATTATATTATTCTGTTTTTATCACTAATAAATACATGTTATGTTGTAGTTATCAATGTGGAGCCAACTTTAGACACTTAGTATACTACTGGATACATTAGTACTGCATCACATCATATGTTTTTTATGTAAAAATAAATAGTGTCAAATAAATGTAGTGAAGTAAAATGTACAAGTATGTACATATTGTACAAGTACAAGTATGTTGAAAAAGTTCTTAGTACTTGAGTAAATGTACTTAGTTACATTCCACCACTGTAAACCACTGGAGTAAAATCAGCAAAAACAACATTTTCAGCTGGATTAAGTTGCTCTTTAAATGACTTTAAATGATTTTCTGACTGGGCTGGGAAGCCATTTTTAATAAAGCCATTATGCCAAAGTATTTGCCTTAATGGATAAGTATGTTTAAAAAAAAATTGTTGATTTATACAACTTCAAGTGCCTTGGTGTACTTATTTTGAGATTCAAAAATGTTGCTGCAATATTGTCAACGAGTGCTACTGAATGTTTCATCTTCATCATTTTGGATGGATGATTGTTGTGTCACATGTGGCAGTTGACACTCGTCTCCATGACAACACAATCAAAATGCTGTGATGGCCTTTCTTAGTTCCCACATTGAATGATTCTTGCATTAAATAAATCTCTCCTGATCAGGTTGTGTGTGTAAGCCCGGTGAAATGTGCAGAAATTACAAAGCAACTGAGATGATTTAATTGGATGAAAAACAAGAGAAGCCTTTATCGTGCCACAGTCCTTTTGGTATCAATTATCAACCTGTTTTCATTTCCAGCTCGTCACATATTGACACATTGTCAGGACTCCTTGGCATCACTATTGAACGCACTGGTTAGCCCTACGCATCAAAATATGACGCTCACGGCGACACATGGTTACATGAATACAAACTCCTTCTTTATGTTTCGGCAACACACTAGCAATAAGTGTGCAAGAGAGTTTTTTAGAAATGTTGAAGTGCCCTCTCTGACAAATGACTTCCGTCACAACCATTGGCAGGTGTGCGGCCTGTTACTTACGGTCGTTTGATGGATCCGCAATCCGCAAAGACCCGCTCTATATTCTGCCTCTGACTGGCTAGTACTCGTTACCTTCTTTACAGAATGTGGCGCAGGTGGGAAAAAAATAACATTACAATGTTGATGTGGCACAGTGATTAGGGCCGTGACAAAGTGTCGGTATTTGACAAGATGGGAATGACACCGGTGTAGAATTATTTGTTATTTGTTGATATATTAGCCTCATGTTTAATGTGAAATTACAGCATAAACAAGAACCCTTTTTTATTTTTCCTCTTGCAGTGTTAATGTGTGATGCATTCAGTGTGTTGTATGATAACATTATATAATGCAGGTCTGATTGTTTGATTTAATAAGGTGTATACAGAAAAACACATATTTCCATAAAGCATTTACTTAAAAAATGTTCACTTTTAAGTTGAAGGTGAAGCTTTTTGATCATTTGTTAATGTTTTAAATGTCCACATTGACAGTGTCGGGTGGAGGTTAAATAAGTGGATTGCAGTTATTGACCAAAAGACAGTGTGCTCCAGTCTGATCGCAGCAAACCTTCACCTTAACGACTCGGTTACGTGCTGCGGCAACGTAGCTTCTGTAACTTTGTCACTGTTTTGGACCAACGTATCACAACACAGCTGAAAAAAACGTCAACATCAGTACGGTTTTTAACCGCCTATAGATGACTAACATGATTAAAAGTATAGCAAAAGACTATAATGTAACTACTACTGTATTGTTTACTTTATACATTGTTGCTTTGTTTACAACAGGTGCAAAGTATTGTCACACTTTTACAGTTATTTCACAGATAGAATATTCTGGGTTTGAGACGTATCAGTATTATTTTTGTCTGTCAGCGTCGCAGTTTTCCGAATCTTCCTTCTCACTTTGCCTCGCTGCTTTTCTCTGCTTTTCTTCTTCGTGTCTTTGTCTCCTCTGTTTGCTCCAGCCATTCATTTCCACCACCACGTCCCCTCCCTTTTTTTCCCACATTCTTTGCTCCCATTCTTGTTTTCACAACAATTTCAGCTTCTATCTCTTGCCCACTTCTCTTTGCTCCATTCACTCCGTCTGTTCCTGATCCGAAAGGTTCAGTCAGAATCAAACACCTCAGTTATTGACAATAAAAATAACCGTAAAGTCAGTCATTTCCATTTCCCAGGTTTTAGGTTAAAACAAAAAAACATGTGAGTGATGATAATTGATGCTTATGTTGAATGTTCAAATTAAACTTCCATTGAAACTATACTAATCTTCCATGTCTGAGTCTGAAATTAATGTTAATTTGTGCAGTACATCATTTGTTCCAGTAGTATTGATCAGGGATCAGTGTGTTTTATATCCAGATCTGCAACCTATAATTTTTAGTTGAAGCAGGTTGCAAAGCCAGTTTTACCCAAATAGTGGGTAAATATTCCCAATATGTGATATTGTTATTCTTTTCCTCGTTGTTTGTATCCACGGTGTCAGCCCTGTTACTGACTGAGGGATGCACCATCAAAACATTCTGCAACAAATTGGATATATTCATTTTAGTTCACCTTTATTGTCAAACTATTGGTCCATTAGAAAACATGCAACACAGACAAGGTACAAAACATGTTATAAAAGACAGTTATACCAATGTTTCCACAGGGGTGACTAGTATCGTATGACACGAAAGTTAGGATTTGACAGCAGCATGATAATGGCATTCTGTGAATCATTCAGTCAACAAATAAACTAGTACATCAGAATTCTCAAAACAATTCACATGCCCTACACCACCTTTTTTTGAGTAAAATCTGCATACAGTCGTTATATTATCGGCAACCTGCAGTGTATGCATGTTTGCCCTTTTAAACTTGGCCCACAAGGGGGCAGTATAGAGAAGAGTGCAATGTGCTGTAAAGAGACTTATCTTGATATATCTCAACACATGTCACATTTTCTGGCCAACATGTTAGCTTGGGCATATAATATACAGCACTGCCTATACATGTCATCATCATCATCATCATCATCATCAGACATTTGCTCTATTGCCCCAGATATTTTGTTTTATTATAAACACACAGCACTTGCACTGATAGATCTGGAAAGTTGAGGTCCTTACCTCCTTTTGTTCTACATATCATGACAACGCTCCTTTTAGCATTGTATTGCACATCATATTTGACACCATAGTCAGAGCATATATTAACTTTGATATTGACTTAAAGTACTACATTCTCAACCTTTGATTAAGTAATTTCCAACCAATTTTTTTAAAATATTGAATATTGATATAACCTAATTTTCTTAAAACAACTAAACCCAACTAATTGCTGGTTAAACCTGCTTCTAATAACAATCCAGTTTTTTTTCTTCTTCTTCTTCTTTTCTTGATTACTGTGGAAAAATCTGCCTTATTCTTTATTTTTATTTATTTTTTAAAATAATTTTGAGGTTTTTCCTTCATTGAGTAGGCTACTTTTACTTTTCATACTTAAAGTATATTTCCCTGGTTTCATACTTTTACAACATTTTCAATACAGGACTTGTAGTGGAGTATTTTCACAGTGTGGTATAAGTACTTTTACTTCAGTAAAGCATCTGAATACTTTCTCCACCACTGTTTAAAAATAATAAATAATTGTATTTCGTCACATTCTGTTGTTTCAGCCATGTCTTGACCATTTTTTTATTTCAGTTTCCTAGAATGAGTGAAACAGCGCCCCCCTGGGTTGTAACAGCCTGTAAACTTCAGTCCGTGTGGTCAAACACGGTACTGCACCCTCACAGAAGTCAACCGCAGGGAGGCCACAGGTGAAGTTGATTAAAACATCCTGAAAAACGGTCGCATGTTACATGGTGTTGCTGCCAAACTGTGAATGGACGGCTGTCTGGGAAAGAAACGCCGAATGAAAATATGAAGCCAGTCATTCTCTGACCTCACAGCAAACAATAGAAAGTTTAACTTTATTTACAATGAAACAACGGGAGAGTTAGCTTGTTTCCACCTTTCGTTAAGGCTAACGTTAGGTAGCTAGCTAGCGATGGAGTTGCGTCAACAAACAAACAAATAACCAACAGTAGGACATGTTATGACATGGATACCTCATGAAAGAAAGGACAATGGTCTTCAACGTCAAATAACGTGAGTCATATAACTATATACTGCACTGTCTGTCTCTTTGTTTGCTTGCCGTTTTCCCTGACGGTTAAGCTAAATGTTGGCTGTTTGTGTGGATATAACTCCTTGCTCTGTTGTTGCTACGCAAATGTTCATTTTGTATCTTGTTTGTGTTGTTGTTGTTGTTGTTGTTGTTGTTGTTGTTGTTGTTGTTGTTGTGGTGGTGGTGGTGGTGGTGGTGGTGGTGTGCTGGCTACATGGACACAGTTATAAGCCTGAATTGTTTTGAATAATTTGCTATTTCTGCAGTGTTGCATTAAGTCACCTGTTGTGTGTGTGTGTGGTTTATGAATGTGCAGTAGCCCTGCTGCTAGTTGCATGAGAGAATTTCTTCCTCCTCATTTTGTTTTTTAAGTTGTGCTGTAAGTCTACTTTTTTTGGTATACATATAGATAAGAGTGATAAGTCATGTATTTGATACATGCACTGATACTTTTTGATCTGGGAATGTTTTAGTGATCAGTCTTCTTAGTATTACCTATATCAGAGGTAGGCTATACGTTTTGTAGTACTGAACATATTTGTATGCTATGAAAATACCCAAGATGTGTGTAAGTCATATATCTATGATATATGCATGGTTTCATAAGTCTGAACATAAGTCTGTCCCCAATTAACCCCCTATTCTTCTCACTCTGCATTTGTGGTCCCAGGTTTTTCTGTGTGGTAATCGAACAAAAATGTATTCAGTAATATGCAATGCTAAGCACAATACTAAAATAATATAGATTTTTAGACTAGAATCTGACTCAAGGACCCTGTTAAAAGAGCTAAAGAAGCAGCACACACATTAATGCCTTATTCATGTCAGTTGATTTACTTTAGTGGTGCATATTCTTAAACAAAGCTTTGCCTTGTCAGTAATCCAGCCCTGTACTTTTACATTTACATCCTGTAATCACAAGCATGGATGGATTACTAAACGGGCCTACCACAAAACGACTCCAAACGACCCAGAATGACTAAAAAGAGACACACAATTATTACAGCAATGCTAAATTATCACAAAGAGATGCTAAATGACAGAGAATAGACACAAAACGATCAAAAACATACACATACCGACTACAAACGACCCAAAACAACTACAAAAAGATGCAAAACAACCACAAAATGACAACAAGGAGGTGCAAAATGACTACAAAGAGTCCCAAACTTACAACAGGGATGCAAAATAACTGAAAAATAGATGCAAGCACACTGAGATGCAAAATAACTACAGAAATTAGATGCAAAACTGACACAAAATGGCTACAAGTAGATGCAAAACAATCACCAAGACACACAAAACGACTTAAAATACTATTTTTTTCCCCTTCTTTTTTTTTAGTCTATTTGAGTTTGGGTGTCTTGTTTCTTTGTAGATAGGATGGGGGGGGGGGAAATGTACTTGTCCCAAGGACTAGTGCCTCAAAAACTTAATGTCAAGCCCTGCCATATTACCATATTTCGTATGACATCATACGAACTGTTGTCCATACATTTTCGTAAAATATCATACGAACCCGTTCATGAGAATGCAATGTTTCTTAACACCTCTTGCAGTGATACATCAGAGGTTGAGATGTCCAGATTGTGAAAATGCTCCTTAACCAGAGACGTACATTTAATTTACCAAGAGGCAAATTAAATGTGAGAAATCCTCATGACGTGTACGAGTCTGTATGTGCTACTACTGTCTACAATACATTACTCCAGGATTATCCCTGTGTGTTGTGAAGTAAAATGGCATTTTCCAAAGTGAAACAAACGATGATCTACACAATAAGGCCAAAAGTATGTGGACACCCCTGTCCATGATTTGGATTCTGTCTTTTAGTTCCTTTGAAGAGAAATCTTAACTCTGTTTTATCAAAAGATGGCAGCAGTGTCAAGAGAGATGATGTATCCTGTGTGTGCAGAGTGTAGAACAAGTAATCTGATTGATCCTTCAATCAACTGAAATATGCAACCATTTTTAAAATGTATATTTTATCATCCATGGCCCAATGGGAATAAACGAAAAAGAGAGTACTTTAGTGTCATCATTAGTCTTCACTGTAGCAGTTCTTAACCATATTTAGCCCAAAATAAAAGGAGAACGCATTTCACCGCCTGGCATAACCTAAGATGCACAACATTTGGTTGAGAAGAGGAGATTTTAAAAGAAACATTCACTTATATTTAAACGTTAATAGATGAATCAGCAGGGAAGATGCTCAGCATTAGTATGCACACAGACAGAGTCTGGTGTGTGACAGAGGTTGTGGTCATGTATGATTGGACGGTCATAAAAAAAGTGAGGGAGGAGAATTAACACGCCAAGGAACCAACTCTATAAAAGAGTCAACAGTTTCCAGATACGTCCGTGTCCCTGAGCCATGTCTGCGATACAGGTAAATACTCTTTTTATGTGTTAGACACATTTATTGAGTTATGGTAAACAGCAAAATAAGAAATAAATACTGTTTCTGTTGGTGTTTTTTTGCAGAAATAACTAATCAATAAAGAAGAAAGGGGACATCATCAGGTTTCTACTTTTAGAAGATTTCCATCTTTTTTTTAATCACTCTTTTGTGTTGGTAAGTATTGTCACAGGGCTTTTATCTTGTGGTTGTGGTTTTTTGCATTTTGTCTGTGCAAGTTTCAGTGCAGGTCCACAGGTCTGTCACTCATCAGCCTCAAACATATTCTTAAAGGTCTTTGCACACCAAGTCTGTATTTTTCATCTGAAATTGTCACACGTTTAAAAAGAAATACAACCTCATGTTATGTCAATCACGTTTATACAGTGACTCCGAAATTTCATCCATTCATTTTTACATCATTATTCTCATTTTCATTGAAACAAATATATTAAAATGATTATGGTGTGATTTTTGTGGGAATCTGTACCAAACTAAGACGATTTCTTAAGTCTGAATATTATGTGTAGGCCAGGATATCGCTGCAGCACCACAATATTTAATTCAATTTGACACACATTCGCCTTTAACAAATATTACGTCTCCTGCAATTTGAAAATTTCAGTGGGCTATGTTGCGATTTCAATAAAAAAATTGATTAATTGTTCAGCTCTATTTACAAGTGAATTGCACACTTCAGAGACTCAAGCTGCTCTGGCAAAAATAGATCCAGCACGATAGCGGCGCAGGGAGTTGTGCGTGAGTTGCTCCGAACACGGACACATGGGCCGGCTAGAATGGCAGCGGATCTTCTCCAGCACTCGTAACTACACTTGCAGGTCCACTGTGTATCAAACTGGACCACTGGCATCCTGAAATAGATCTGGAAACACTGCAGCTCCTTTATCAGCAGGTGAAACTCTGCTTGCTCTTATCCTTCGCTCGTATTGCAAATTTTTGCAACAAATAGAATAATAAAACTCATTTGACTCAAAGGTTTCTGTGAGTAATGTTTTTTTCTGGATCACATACGAACATACAAACTTGGTGTGCAAAGCAGTGGAAAGTTTCTGGTAAATTTAAGGGAAGTTAAGCTTGGGAATTTGGGGAATTTTGACCTTTTTTTGCAAGAGTTGGAAACTTTCCATGGGAATTATTGGGAATATATGGGAATATATGGACCACCAAAAATGTCATTTTAAAAATGTGTATTAGAAATGTTTGCATGCATATCTGCTTATGAGAATACAATATGTTTATATTTATGCCTGTATATGACAAGGTATATAGTTAGTATGAATTACCCCAAAAGTTCCAGTTTATTCCTGTTAATTCCCATGGAAAGTTTCCAACTTTGAATATTCTCTGAATTTTGCAACCCTATGCTTTAACCTATAAAAGTTTTTCTTTTTCAGTATTGTTGAAGTTCTGTGAATGTCACTTTCAGTTAACTATGGACACAGTATTGTTTGGTAACACAGGTTGCCTCATAACTGTTCCCGTCTGGACCAGAAATGGTCCACAGAGCCACCACTGCCCTAAATGTTCTGTTTTTCCTGCCTTTTCTTCTTCTTCAGGAAATCATGAGGATCCAGTTTATCTGTTTTCTGCTGCTGGTGCTGCTCTCAGCCACCGTGCTCTCTCAGGATGCAGAAATCAGACGTAAATACAATATGTTCATAAAAAAGCATATCAATAAACAGATGCGTGTCAGTGAGTGTGATGACGAGATGTGGGCAAGAAACATCGCCAAGATCAACAAAAACAAGTGCAAGAGGAACAATACCTTCATCCTATCCGATATTCAAACAGTGAAACCCATCTGTGTGAATAAAGGAGAGCCATACGGTACCATGACCAAAAGCCGCCAACACTTTAACATTGTTGTCTGTAATCTGGAAAAGCAGCAAACCAGGCCTCTGAAATGTCATTACTATGGTGAAAAAAAACTCAAGAAAATTATAATCAAATGTTTAAGAGGCTTTCCTGTGCACTATGACGGAGACATTGGTCACTGTGAGAACTGATTGATCATGTGTTCACTTGCTAAATAAACAGTTTGACAGCTTATATTTGTGACTGTTTCATAATACAGTCTCATGCAATAATCAACATTATTTATATTATTAATAATGGTTATAGCATCATCGGTCTGTGATATGATTAAAAGCTCCAGAAGGTAATGTTACCTACTGTAGGTCACGTAGGTTAGGGTGCAGGGTTGGGGAGTAATGGAATACAAGTAATGGGATTACCGAATCCCGGGGCAGATACACAAATTATTTTTCGTTAACATTTAGAGATAGGGCATGGCCTTGGCAGAGGTCTGCACTCTCCAAATGCCTCTCTGTTTTTGCCCTTCTCGTTTGTTTTTGTTGCTCTAAAATTCATGAGTACACATTTCACATAAACAATAATGGCAGAGGAGACGCACAGCAATGTGTTTCTGGAAATATAAGACCCAGACAAATGAGCTCAGCAAGACTATTTTTGAAGTATTCCGAAAGTTATCCAGAGTATTGAGTAATTCATTTGAGTGATCTACTGGAATATGTTACAAATGACATTTTAGGGCATGTATTCAGTATTCTATAGTGGAATACGTTTTAACGTATTCCAACACTGTGGTGGTGTTTATCTTGGTGGTGTTTTTCTGTATATTTGTCCACCACAACAGCCAAGAACAGTCATATCTTTTGCTTTTCCCATAAACTCAAATCATACACGAGTACATTCATAAACAAGTTATAATGCCCTTCATTTTGCGCATTGGGATTTTGTCAGTATCATTCATTGTTTCAAAAGAAAATGTAGATATGACAATTTTTAATGTTTCTAGTCTCACAGCAGCACTGTGTAAAAGTGATGTGCACAACAGCCTGGGAAACAAGCAAAGTCACATGCTGATAAACAAAAGCTGTGGCTCACCATTTCTCAGCCCCTGACCAAGCACCAAGATTAATTACTCAGAACAGACCTGGCCTGTGTTCCACAGGATGTTGTAGGTTAGACGTGCAAAGTATGTGAGAGATGAGTTCTCAACGTGTGGTTGTGGGCCAGGTAGTTACAAACTGATGCACGAAGATACCCGTCAGTAGGAAGAAAGAAACTGTTGAAGCTTACAAACCCATCAAATACATTAGAATGATATGATATGCAGCTCATGAGGTAGAGCAGTCGTCCACTAATCAGAATGTCAGTGATTTTATCCCCGGCCCCTGCAGTCTGCATGTCAGAGTGTCCTTGGGCAAGATACTGAACCCTGCAAATTGCTCCCTGCTCCCTTTCTGTGAGTGTGCGTGTGAATGTTTATCGCTCTTGGCACCTTGCATGGTAGCCTCTGCCACCAGTGTATGGTATGGGTGTATGGGTGTATGGGTGAATGCTGGCTTGTGTTGCAAAGCGCTTTGAATGGTCTCTAAGACAAAGAGGTAAATGCAGTCCATTTACTTTATTTCTTGCCTCAGCATCAGTCAAGACAGTAACTGACCTTTGTATCTTGGTCCACTGATGCTGCGTGCTCATCAGCCGGGCTGTACTGGAGGAGAACCTCTCCTTAATATATCAGCATCTATAACTCCTATAGACCAATTACCCCGCCTGCTCATAAGACACTGGAAAAGTAGAAAACTAGCTAGCAAGAAATACTATTTTACACTGAACGATTATGTTGTTTTATTATTAACAGATTTCAACTCTTCCTTTGATAAAAAACAGTTTTCTCGAGCGGAGGACTTCCTGATTTCTTTCAAGGAGGATAAAAACAGGAAATCACTGCTAGGGATAGACCGATTAATGACATTTTGAGATAATTGTGCAGAGTGTGCAGATCTACAAAAGAACCCAAAAACAAAAGAAAGAGATGTTGCTTGGTGGTCCTGTGCACAAACATCATTTTTTATTTATGTAGGTTTATACATTTCAGAAACAAAGAGATGCTGCCATCTGCTGAATAAGTGTTAAAGAAATGTTCAGCAATTTTGTGTCACATTTGTTGTTGTTGTTGTTGTTGTTGTTAATAATAATATTTTTAAATTGTTGTAGGCTAATTTATCAGATGCAACAGATTGTTACCTAAACCTAACTCCTCCTTTTCACCCCCACCATGCAATGGTTGTCCCTGAAGACCCTTTAATTCTCCCTGCTCTGCCAGGCTCTGTACTGTATGCTGTTCCCTGTAGCCCATACTGTGACACAGCCAAAGTGCATCATTATTTCTTTGGTTTGATCATACTGTGATTAGATGAATATTTACAGTCCACTGGGTTCAAGGCTCACCCAAAATTGAAGCTGATCTGTGATCAACAAACATTTGAATCAGTTTGAATGAACCTTCTGCCTTCATTCTGTATTCATTAATGTACCATCTGCTTCCTGCCAAAAGATGGCAGCACTATGAAGTGATGGAGCCATTTGTGTTTATTATAAAGACATCAAGGCCAGAAAGGAACTGCCAGTCAACAGGCGTATGGAAAGATGCAGTACTTACTTGTAGTGTTTCATCCAAACACAAAACTAAATATTAAAAGGAAAGAATCTTCAGTGTTTTACACCACAAATACAAAAATTTAATAATCTGAAGTAGACATCATATGGAATACGACATGGTATACACTTACTGATTTTACAAAATAACTCAATTACCTTTATGCTCCATTAAATAATTCACCAGCACTCTCTAAACAGATGTGTTGTGCAACAAATGAATTATATTGAGATTATGTAAATGTTTACAGTCCACAAAATCAAAAACTGAACCAATAAATAGTTTGATTAGTCTGAATTAACCTGTACCAGAAGATGGCGGAGGAGTGAAGGGGGGGGGGGGGGGGGGGGGGT
>JAOVVB010258417.1:0-19423 GCA_028570985.1 Heterobranchus longifilis
CAGGGTACACACACACACACACACACACACACACACACACACACACACACAATCTAAGGGGGAATTTGGGAACACCAATTAGCCTAAGCTGTGTCTTTGGACTGAGGAGAGGAAACCATGCAACTCCATGCACACAGACCAGAGGGGGAGAAATCAAACCCTCAAACTTGGAGGTGCAAGTTGATAGTGCTAACCACTACACCTCTGTGCCGCACCAAATCATTCACCTTTGGTTTATCTTCGTTCATGCCTGTATAAGCTTAAGCGTTTCAGTGATTGCAAAGTCTTGCTGATTCTCCTGTAATGAGAATGCTCTGTGCATTGACATTATTTTGTCTTGAACGCATGTTTGAATTGCCAGATAGCATGGCTTCTCTGATTGTTGTTGGATTCTCTCTCTCTCTCTCTCTCTCTGCTGTCTCTTTCTCTCTCTCTCTCTCTCTGAGTCTTCACTGTTAACAATTCTTGATGGTTTTCAATTTAAAAACTCATTAAAAACATGACCTAAATCTTCTCTGCAGCTGTTATTTTCAGTATCAAGCTTACAATTTGCAGCCTCATTGTCATGCTGTAGTCAGTTTATTTAGGTGTGACTCATCGCTGTCTCTAAGGGCTTAAAATAACAATGTCAATGGGGCACTGGTCAGAAAGGGAAAACAGCTTTTATAAGACCTTTGCTGCCTTCATTTTACCAGTAAGTACTTTAACCTGGCAAGAATTACAATAGATATGGAGCCTATATCGTGAACACTGAGTGCAAGATTTCTATTTCATTTCATTTTGCCCACTTTTGCACATTGCACATTTATGGTCATTACATCTTCACAGTCAAATGTCAATTTCCACAACAGTTTCCATATTTTCCATATTTGTTCAGCCATATTGTCTATCTATAGTCTATATTTTGTACAGCTAAGTTTTTTTTTAAATAATTTCATATTTTATATTTTGTTGTTCTATTTTTTTTCTACAGCTAAGTTTTTCTATATTTTATTCTTATTCTATTCCATAAATTATGTCTTATTGATGATCTAGCTTTTAAGATCACGAGCGGTCATATAAGCATTTTACTGCATATCGAACTGTGTATGACTGCGTATGTGACAAATAAAATTAGAATTTGAAGTCGGAAAGCACCCTGTCTGAAGTGCCCAAGCCTGAGGTGACCCAATGCTGATTTTCTTTTTTTTCCCAAAAGTGACACAGATCTGATTTTTTTAGGACTGTCTGAATGCGTAAATCAGTTTTTCCAGTCTGATCTAAGTCACTTTCAGACTGTATGTGGTCCTAGATCAGATAAATATCTGATACACGATCATGCGACTTCAAACAGAACAGGTGAAATTAGAATTTATGCGACTTTTAACTTTTATTTTAGTTGCATAAATATGATGTGTTCTAACCAAGATGGCATAAGCAAAGACGTATTGTTCTGTGCATGAGCGGTATCCCACAGGACAGCGTCCACATTAGAGTCAGATAAAAGTTACGCGTACTTGCGTATGAATGTGAACTGTCATGACATGAAAATCTGATCTGACCAAAAAAAATAAATAAATAATCTAAATTCTCTGTGAGGTCATTTAATACAGTACATGTACTTTGTTACAGTACTTAAATACATACTTCAGTCTTTTGTACTTTTCTTGAGTAGTTTTATCAGTGGATCATTTTTACTTTTACTCCACTATAACCTACAACAAATATTTGTACTTTCTTCTCTACTACATTTCTGTGTGCCGTTGCATTACATTACCAGAGCGGTGCGTAGTACTGTATTTGTACTGTAGTACTCTGGTATTTGAATTTTATGCATAATTGCATGATTTTCCTTCCCTGATCATGTACGTAGCAGGTGTTTAAAATCAGAAGTGGAGACAGTTGCAGATAGAGGTTAAACAGGATGTCTACAGTTGGGAAGAACACACACATATTTAAGGTTACTGTAGGCTAATACAAGCTCAGTACTTTTGCTATTTTAGTAAATTTCAAGGTGCTTTTACACAAGTATACTGTAATTGTAAATAGATTTTCCTTGAGTAATATTTTAAATTGTGTATCTCTACTAGGATTTGTCTATTTTGCTCTCCTCTGCTTTTCACAGAGCTGGAGGTTGGTATAAAATGATCTTAAAGTATTGTATTATCATAGATGTCGTAGTATGATTTGAACACTTGACTCATCCTGAAACACAGATTAAACAGGTCGACTATTCAAAAGATGTCAGGTTTAAATATTCTTGCATGTCAACATTTTCTGAATGGCTTTATTTTTTTATTGCTGAGCTCAGACTGTCTTCAGGATATCATTTTCTTTTGCAGTGGCACGCTGTAAATAGCTCCGTGGGCGAGACTATTCAAACACCTCCTTAACCGATTTCTAATACAAAGTGGCCCTATTTCTCTATCACCTGTTTTGCATAATTAGCTTAGCTCACATTGGCTTTTTTTCGGCCAGGAAAAAAAAAAGCCGTGCTCTTATGCAACGTATCCCGGAATGGGAAATCTCAGTGCTGCTTTGACAGCTGTGTTAAGAGCACTGGCAGCTCGATTGCTCCAGCAATATTAGGGTCCCCGCTGACTTTGTGGAAGTAAGACTCTCAGTCACTCAAAGGCTGTTTTGCTGCCTTGAATGAAGATTGAGAACGTGGATGATGTCTCGCCTCAAATATCTCAGTTATTACAGATTATGCCTGGAGTATATTTTGGAGTGTAGTGCTGAAATGAAAAGAGGAGGGTAATTTCGTGTTCACTGTGCCATTTGGGTCCAACTGACGTTTCATTTACAAAACTTTATGTAGTGAAAAAAAAGAGGTAAAAGATGTTTTAAACACAACAAGTGGTGTTCAAGTCAAACTGGGACTGATGAAAATTCTGTTGAATGAAGGCGTAAAGCCGGTTGACATTTACAGAAGACTGCAAGCACATTATCAACACTAATCCTTGAACTTGCGGAAGAGAAGCATCTGTTAGTATAACTGTACACACAATCATTCACCAACACCACTTGCACTCAGCCACGAATTATTGCCACATCCTGAGTCCTGACCTCCCTCCTAGCCATTTCCACAAGAAGTTCCTGGGAGGCCACGGTTTTAGATTTTAAAGCAGGCAGTCTGATCATGGCTCTGGCGTACTGAGAAAACTTTCTACCTTGATGGTATCCAAGCACTAGTGAAACACTGAATAAGTGCATTATTATTCCAGCAGGGGACTAAAATAAAGAAATAAAGGGAGTTTTTACTCTGTTCTGTTATTCTGCACAATTAAAAATCCTGGTTTGACTCAAATGCCCCATGTAGTATAAGTTACCTGAACACAGAATATTGGATCATCTGGATTTACTGAAAGGTCAAGGACAAGATGAAAAGTTACCTGTCTTAAATTTATTTAGTTTTTGATAATATTAACTAATAAAGTCACTTTCATAGTACAATCCTTATACTCAGACTACAGATTCTATCCATCCATCTAGGAACCTCTGTAGTCCAACTAGGGACCGTGGAGGCCAATGGTGACCGTTGTATTACAATTTTCACAAATGTGGTAGGACCTCCAGTCAACATTCACACACACATTATGGGCAATTTGGGAATGCTAATTAGCCTAATCTGCATGTCTTTGGGCTGTGGAAGGAAACCATAGAACCCTGAGGAAACCCACTAAGCATCGGGAGAACATGCAAACTTAATGCACACAGACCCCGAGGTGGGAATCAACCCGGACCCTGAAGGTGCAAAGTGACAGTGCTAACCTCTAAGCCAACGTTCCACCAGATTACAGATTGGTACATTTTCAACTGAGGAACAAAAATTAGTTGTTTATTTCAAACAGAAATTAAAAACTTGAAACGTTTTAATGGTTGTCTAAGGTGGATTAAAACATTTTTTAATGCGTGTTTTCTTAGAGTCAGTTTCGAAAATTATATGAAATAAATGTGTATTTTTATACATGTATAAAGAGTTGCAGAGGCTAAATGGTACCACAATCATTAAATCACCCAAAAGATTACCAGACACTTAGAACCTCAATAATAAATAACACAATAAATGGATAATATGATAATTTGAAAAGTAACAGTCAAATTACGCCTTCTCTCTTAAACATTATTTAGGAACTGAATAAAAGGAGACGAGATTGAAGGAAAGAATAATCAATAAAGGAGGGAGGGCGGAGAATGGGAGAAGGGGGGGGTAACAAGGACAAGATGTCAAATGTATTTACTGTAAAACAAAAAAAAATAATAATCGAAAAATTAAATAGAAGAACGAAAGAATCTGTAGATGGGCTGACACCTGACCTTGTCTCACCACATTTAAACATATTTAATTAAACCATGTCAGTGTTTCGATGAAAGGTTGAGTTTAAATTTATTTAATTTTAGTGACATGATGCAAAAAGACTGTTTCTCCTGTCATCGTAGTTGATGAGTGATTTACAATGTTTGAAGTTTTTTTTAAGACATCTTGATTAGCAATGAATCACACATGAATGTCTTACAGAATATATTCACTATATAGAAATCATGGATGTGTACAGTCTGTTGCAGATTTAGCTTGTTTAGGCTCTAATTTCTGTTATGCCTTTTTGTAAACTACCCAGTGTAATTCCAACCATTTCATTGTATTTTAATATAGTATTGTTTTAATTTAAATATGCGGTATATATTAAAAGGTTTGTTTTTTTTAACAACTGTGAAACAAAATGTTTTAAGTCATTCATCCTTTCATTTTTATTCACTATTTGTTGGTCTTGTTCGTTACTGATCGTAATGCTCCCCCTGACCATCTTGACACCTTTCACCCTTTTCTCCTTGTCTGTGAAAAGTCAATATTTTCTGTTTGCGGTTCGTGAAAGCTTTTTTTCTGATGCATAATTGCCTTTTTAACATGACTGCCTCACAGCGAACTGCTTTAAATAACACTTTACAAGTACATGTTGGCTGTTTTGCATCATTAGACACCCTAATGGCATAATACTGAAATAAATTAACTAGAGTATGTCGGGGGGGGGGGGTTAAAAATGCTGACTCAGGTCAGGTTGTAATAGGTTTCTGAGAGGAAATTACTATCAAATAAAAACATCATTATGTCTTTTAGAAAAATCCAGCTAGAACAAATGAGCCACAAATTCTGTAAAAATTACCATTAGCTTTTATCTTTATTTCTGTTTTTTTTTTATTATTATTATTATTATTATTATTATTAAAATCCTAATGTTTTATAAACTGCGAATATCAGTACATGTGCTTGCCTTGAAAAGAGTCTGGTAGATTTAAGATCGTGTTCTAGCAAGCTGGATTCCAGCCCATATTTGCTAAACGTAAATCTGTTTAATCGATCGATTTAAAACGATTTGTGTTGTGCAGCTGTGTTATCGCATGCAATAGCACATCTGCACAAGCACCGTTCCAAACTCAATTAATCAATCAGAACATTACTGCAGATGCACCACCCTCTGAAAGAAGCATCTGGAGAAGCATCACTGAGAAATACACTAGTTAATTACAAGGTTTTGGGTTAGATTATGGATGACTGCACACTACTGGAAAAGTCATTTTTACTACAACTACAGTTGTATATTTCAATAATATATACAGTGCCTTTCACATGTTGTCGTGTTACATTAAATCTACATAATTTGGCTTATACATCATGATAAATCACCAAACGTTGCTGTACAGGGAAAAATCAAGATACAAAGCGGTGTTCAAGTCAAACCGGGACTTTCTTGTGCATTAAGGAGTAAAACTAATCTGCATTTACAGAGAACTTCATGCACAGTACAGTGATGAGACTAAACCATGCGAATGGTGCAAACGTTTTAATGAAGGCTGTACTTCTGTGAATGACAATCACAGTCTACTGCAATCGTTCCTGTTAACATTCAGCGAGTGGCGTGCCTGAACCATGAAAAATCGATGAATAACTTGTCACCAACTTGCGGAAAAGACGCATCTGTTTGTTCGGAACTTTACACACATCATTCATGAATGCCACTCGCACGTCACAGGAACTCAGCTCTTCAGCTCTACAGGAAATCACCCTTACAGATGAGAAGGACGCAGCCTGGCGTACTGAGAAAACATTTTTCCTTGATGGTATCCAAGCACTAGTGAAAATCTGGGATAAGTGCATTAGTGTAGCAGCGGATTATATAGAGAAATAAAGGGAGTTTCTTACTCTCATAACTGTGTTCTGTTATTCTGCACATTTAAAAGTCCCAGTTCAACTTGAACACTCCTTGTAGTTTGAAAAATTATTTACAAACAAAATAACCTCTAATTATTATTAGAAGTTATTATAATTATTATAATTTCAGATCACCCTCACTGGTTTGAAATCCCAAGATGACTTTGTATGTACAGTATCTGGTTGCCATCAGAGGTTGTATCATTAGTTGTATGGCGTTGACCTGTTTGCCGTTACATTGTCACCTGGTTCTGAAAGATCCTACAATTTGTTTTGTATACCTAAACAAATATCACCATAAAGACCCAGTCCAGGAAAAAAATTGTGAAAAGAATCAATTATGTTTTCAAAAAAATAACCCAAACTTTAAATAACAATTACCTACATTACTAAAACATGGGAGGCAGATGTGGCCAACTGGAAGTGTTTGATCAAAGTTGATCAACCGCAGCCTGGACACAAATCTGGCCTTAGCGATGTAAAATCAATTTTAAAAAATTAAAAAATGTGATTTTTTAATTTTTAAAAGTCTTTAATTATTTTGTCCTAAATCTTGATTATTCCCAGCTCTTCTAAACAAAGGCACAAAGTGAACAGTACACAATGTTTCTTGAACTCAACATAGTCCCAGATCAGTCTCTCATTTGTGAGAAATGTTTTAGGTCAATGGTAATCTCAGGAGGAAAGCTCCTATGTAGCACAGAAGATTGTGAGGACTGCGTACAGGAGGAGGTAATTAAAAAAAATAAATCTAAGCAAAAAATTTCACATTCTTTTTTTTTTTGCATTTTTATATACCAAATCTAAAACAGCTACAGCAAAAGTGCAGTGAACATGATCAAGCTGTAACAGGCGAATCTGTCTTTGCTAGTTCACGCAGTTAGCTGTGACTGTGCCTTTGGCGTTGACATTGGACTGTCTCCCAGTAGAGGCTTATTAAAGGGAAAGTCACATAAAGGGTAAGTGTAGGTGCTTTGTCCCAATTTCATCCTGCTCCTATAGAGGCCGGAGTTAGTCTCGGTGTGGGGTGGGGCGGGGCCACGTCTGTACGATGTGGGGGCGGGTCACGTTGTAGGTGGAAAAGAGGTCGTTTGTGAAATCAGGCTTTACAGGTTCTGTGGAAGGGGTGGATGATATTGAGAAGACATTCAAGGACACTTGAGATAATGGAGTAAATAACACTCACACAATCTCCAGGAGAATTTGCAAATGCAGTTAGCTAAAAAAAATATGTAATTATTACACACTGAAAATTAGAAACACATTGTGTAGCACCATACGTGTTTTTTAATCTACTAGATTAAACTAGAAAACACATTATTTAACCTATTGACAGTATAGTGTTTGGACATTTTATTGTATTATATTTTTCCCATATTATAATTTGTAATCCTTTAAATAATATAGGGCTTTTTTTTTATATAATGACTTTATAGTCCACTTTCATTTGTTTCATATCCAGGTCGTGTCCCTGCTGTCCTCATTCCCAGCCTCACCCTTTGTGCTCTCTTGCATTTCTGTACCATGAGGCTTTTTATATTTGATTATAATCACAGACTGCTCCTTTTAGCTATTGCACGGTGCGTCCCGAGCTGCTTCTCAGTGACTCACTGCTAATCTCCAGAGCCACTGCTTATTTTCTCAGCACACAGTTTAATTATTTTGGTGCAGATCAGAATTGATTCACTCAAAAACCCTCGGTGTTGGAATCACAGTGAGGGCTTAATAAAACACTGAATATGAAGTCAGCGCTTGTTTTGGAACAGCAGAGGGAGCTGTTTAACAGCCAATCTTGCTTTCTCCCTCTCTGCTCTCTTCAGTCAGTGTACATACAGTACATTTTTCACTGGAAATGTATAAGCTCTGGTGTAAAACAATCAATTGTAAATCATGATATATAAATCAGGGGAACATAATACCCTGGGAACACAGGACCTTGATAATCTGGGACCCTTGGAACATAGGCCCCTAAAACTGGGGAACATATGGCTATGGGAACATAGGACCTTTTTATATGAAGATGGGGACCATAAGCTCATGCGAACATACTGTACAGTAGGACCCAGGGAACATAGGGTCCTATAGAAGAGCTTTTTTACACACTGAACAACCCCCTTTGACAAAATAATTACATATCAGTTAAAAAGCTGATTGCATTACGTTTCCAACTAACCACTGGTTTGTCAAATCTAAAGAATGATTCTCTTTTCTCTGTAGTCCACGTCCTGGTCGTGATGGTTTCTCTGGGGCAGAGACTCCGGGCTCCAAGCGCCGGCTCTACAGTGCTGTGCCTGGGAGACACTACGTGGTGGTAAAGTCTTATCAACCTCAGGCTGAGGGAGAAATTGCCCTTTTCAAGAACGACAGAGTAAAAGGTATGTTTTCCAAACGGCTGAATCGATGAGTAGTTATACATCATATCCTTGATTGTGGATTTTGGTTGCTCCTCTAAAGTGCCGGTGCTTATCAGCCACTTTTCAGGCCTGCTCTTGTGGGACATCTGTGCTGTCACACTTGTTCATTTGCTCGTTTTTCAGGATCCAGGCTGCAGCTGCATGATTGCAAAGCCGGTTGTTGTGTTTATGTGTTTATGTATTTATGTGCCTCGATGATGAGTTTGCTGATGCTGCTGATGATGGTGATGATAAAAATGGGATGCTGGTGATGATCTTGGTGGAGTCTGATGTTTCGGTTGATGAAGGGCTTGGTAATTGCTGGATGTGCTGCAACAGGAGTGAGAGCAGGAGAGGGGTGAAAACAGAAAACAGTGCACACAAGTCTTTGGATTAGGACTGTCCATCCAGTAACAAAGTACATTTTGTTTGTTACTGTACTCGTGTGCTTGGTTCAAGTATCGTATATCTTTGTTTAGTATTAGTATTAACTATTTCCATTTTTGCAGACTTTACAGTTTATAAAAGTTTACATACACCTAGGCTGAAGAAGAAAAAAAAAACTAATCAGTTAGGGCATCTACTTTGGTCACTATAAAACAATCAATTAGAGACTTTTTTATAATCAATCCACTGTATCAGAATTTCATCAAATAAAATGCTTACATACACCAGTTTGACTGTCTCTTCTGAAATCTATTTCTCATTCCAGAAATAGATGTAATAAAAGCTTCTGATTGGCCATTCGGCAAAATTAAGGATTTGAACTCATGACCTACCAAGCAGTAGGTCAGTGTGTTAACAACTAAGCTACTAGTGGCCCAACCCTTATTTAACACTGGGGGTAGTACTTTTTTTAAATGTCTTTTTGCCCATGGTGCCATGGGAAAATCCAAGCAACTCAGCCATGGCCTCAAAAAATCAGGGCTCTTCTAATCTCCAGTTCTTACTTAGGAGCAAAATGTACCATGAGTATCTGTAAAAACAAGCATGCAAGAACTGTATATACTGTAGCTCTCAGGACCACACAGACACGGCATCATTAAGTGAGAAAGCGCAAAGTAACTCCCAGAAATGAACAAACTTTGGTCTGAAAGGTTGGTAATTGGCTAAGATGTCTGAATGCATCACGCATTCTAATTAAAGCAAAACAATCAGCGGATAGCGCATTTTTCATTTCATTTCCACCGGAATATGCTATTTCTTTAAGGTTAAATGCAGACAAGAAATGCAAATACAGAGAAGAAACCTCTTTATTTATGGTAAAGCTACTGTCGAGTGGTTCATTTCTTTAGAATGACATGACAAACTTAATGTCTTTCTCTTTATGAGAATATATTAAATAGAAACATGAATGTTATAGCAATAGAATATTTTCATGTCATTTGCAATAAACCATACAGTATGTTTATACCTGCCACATTTGGTATAATATACTTGTTAAATAAGGGAATGGCTTAATGCTCACTACTGTATGTATTTCAACTATCATACTTTACAAAAATATTCAGCTCACATAGAGGTATCTAGAAACTTATCATTAAAATAAATAAAAATACATTTACTTTTGAAACTTTACTTATACTCAAGTTGAAATGCATATAGAAAACCTTTACTTTTACTTCAGTAGCATGTTACACTATTTCTATTTTCACTGAAGTACAGTGGTGTTGTGTTTAGGAGTATTGGTGACTCAATGGCTCAATGACTCTTGGCTGCCATGCTGAAGGCCTGGGTTTGATTCCAAGCCAATGGATAAACCCTGGCGCTGGATGCAGTCCGGGGCCAGTCCAAATAACAGGGTTGCATGAGGAAGGGCATCTGGTTCAAACCATGTGCCAAGTTTTATGTGTGGATCAGGTCTGCTGTGGCCAACCCTTAATCATCTGTAACAACTACAGTATATACCACTGTCCTGAGGCACTATTCTGTAAGATTTGTATTTTGCATAAATACTTGCACTATTACTTAGATACATTTTAATGTACGTATTAACCTTAAATTAATTCATTACAAATCTCAAATTACTTCACCACTTAGGAACATGAAGGATAGATGAAGTAAACATTAGGTTTAGTAAACTAACCAGGGTTAACTAAGTTTTTTTGCTTTTAATTCAACTAGTGAGCTTTGTATGATAACTTGTTAAATTTGCTTGCAAGTTAAATCGTGTAACTTAGTTTGTTAAATTAGTTACTATTTTTTGTCTTTTAACTTGTTTAAAATACAATCTAGTTATTTTTTTAATTAGCTTGTTAGCTAATTATGTTTAGTATGTTATTTTGTTAAATTTGCTAGCTAGTTGTCTAACTTTCTAGCTTGTTACAGTACATTTTCTAAATAATCTAATTATGTTTTACATATTAATTTGTTAAACTTGATAGCTAATTAAAGTTTGAAAATTACCTTGTTAAATTAGCTAACTGTTATGTTTTGTATATTAAATTATATACAAAACATAACAGTTAGCTAATTTAACAAGCTAATAACATATACTTATATGTGGTAGTTAATATAAGACAGTAGAGTACAGTATATAAACAAATAGAGAAGAAAATATGAAGACTCTAGAATTAGCAGAATATCTTCCTTTTGACTGTTTGCTTAGCGAACTAGCTAGTCATGCAGGGTCAGCAGTAATAAACTTAAGGTCCCTTTTGTCAATGAAAAGAACTACCTTTTTCATTTATGCATACCTCAATTTGTTTATGAAACATAACACAAAGTAAATCTCTAATTAAATAATTATATATGCCAAAGTATGTCAGTTCTGGTCTACTGTACCTTGTAAAACAATACCGAAGGCATCCAAAATTTGCAATCACTTTCTTTTGAACAGTTGAAATGTGTCTGCTATTTATGCTCTGTAAAGCCTTCATTAGCCTCTGATTTCTGAGGTCGGTAACTCTAAATGAACTTGCTTTCCTGGGAACGAAAGGTGCTTGAAAGGTTTTGCAAATGCACTTGACAATACTGTTCTTGCAAGGACTGTACCGGAACAGCTGACCTTCATGTCCTATAATAACAATTGATTGGTGTTGCTTAAGTACCTAATTCTATATGTGTTATTTAATAGTTTTGAATTAGAAGATTTTAGAAGTTTTGTCTATCAGTTGCTGTATTTCTATTTCTCCACAGTCCTAAGTGTAGGTGAAGGAGGATTCTGGGAGGGCAGCGCTCGTGGTAACGTTGGTTGGTTTCCCTCTGAGTGTGTGGAGGAAATCTCCAGCAAACCTAACGAAGACCGACCCTGTAAGTTAACACACACACACACACAAATGCAACCTTTTCTTTTTTTTTTTTTTTTTATAACTTAAATCCGACTCATTGTTTTTTGTGTTCTCTGGTGAGACCAGAGGGAAAAAAGGATATTTTCTTTGAAGTGCTACTGCAAGAGTGGTTACAGTGCCCTATTAATCATGTAATAAAATCACAAATCATAATATAAAAAATCTCCCACATATTGCTGGTTTCTTGTATTATTATGTTTACATTTCTTCAACAGTGGAACACAATGAGAAGTTATTTCTTTACTGATTTTTTTTTGTTTTGTTTTACGATAATTACAATTAGAAACAGTTTCCTGTAAAAAATAAAGAAAGTTTTACAATATCTTATATTTATAGCAGAACAGTGTAGCATTTTTCAGCGATCTCTTTCGGAAGACTGTCTCAATGCATGCTGTCAAACTGAAATTATCACACTTCTAAACCCACATGATAACGTGAAGAGCTTTCAGACCACGGCAGGGTGTTGAATCAGTAAATAATTAGCACAAACTGGGCCACAATGAGTATACTTGTCTCACACCTTGAGATTTTGCTTTTGCCAGTCAAGAACAGCATGCACAAATGACCTAAAAATTGGCATTAATTTTCACTTTATTAGGAAAACTTCTTTCCCTGCTCATTCATGCGTTCAAGTATCTAATCAGCCAATCACGTAACAGCAGCACAGTGCATAAATTCATGCAGAGACAATGTTGATTCAAATCTGGGTAATTTGTACCCAGGATTTCAGCGTCTTGTACCAACCATGCCATGGTTAAAGTCACATTTGACTACATTCTGATGTTTTATGTGAGTGTTACCTGAAGCTCCTGATCTGTACCTGCATGGTTTTATGTATTGCGTTGCTGCTACATGACCAAGCAGGAGTACTTGCCTTTGTAATAAAGTGTATATATACAACTGATATGATTTTACATCACAATGATGTTGAATTCTTCATCTATTTTTTTTCAGCAGTATTAATACTTGTACTCTACATTACCAGGGATTTATATTAAAATTTTATAAACTTAAAATTTAGACTTAAAATTTAATAAATGTCTAATATGAACAAACCTTTTATTAATTATTATAAATTATTATTATTATTATTATTATTATTATTATTATTGTCAGAACATTACAACAGTTAGCGGTAAAGCTCTACTTTAAATTTTTTTTTGCTGCAGAAAATATATCAGGTCAAAAAAAAATGTGTGCTTTCCTAGTAGTTTCACAGTAAGATAAGTAAATAGAAAGAGAGGATGTGAGGGACGTTCTGTTTATAGCTGCTGTAACGTAAGTGTTAACGTACAAACTTTCTTTGTAGATGTTCCACAACATAACATTTAAAAACTATACAGTCCTTATACCATTCGTTTTTCATGATTAGTGATTACGCAATATCACAGGAGAGGGAGTGCTCACAGCGGTGCTGATATTCAGTACAACAGCACAACCTCGAATGCGATATTGCTTTTATACAGCAGTTTCACAAGCACCATTTATTCTCAACGGCATCGCATATCCTTCTGCAACTGTGACTGGTGGAACTGGAGAATGTCAGTTAGACAGTTAATTAATTTAAATTTAAATTCTTACCGGTACAATGTTGCCAAATGTGAAAAGAATAATCCATGGGAGCTGGTGGACAGTCCTGAGAAACCTATGAGAGTCATTTTATATTTCCACTTAATAAGATATAGAGTATCAGCTAACTTTCAGGTTTCCTGGCTTAAATTCCGAATATCATTAAATACTGTAGAAGGCTAGTGCGCTAGGCTGTACAATCTTTTGTTCCACACACTAAGTAGTGCCCTTTATCAGGTGTTAGAGAGGGATTTGGGATACAACCATGTGTTAAAAGCAAGTTAGCTTTGTAGCTTTGTAAGCAGTGAACAGGACAACGCAGATTATTCAGAGGCAATTTGGAACGACTTAGAAGCAATTACTAAGAAGACAACATGTTTAAGATGATATAACCAACATGGTTTTGGCAGGCACCTGCTCTCTGCTCTTTCCTTCCAGCACTGCGGACTGTAGCGACCTCTTTTCATCCATGCTGGCGAATGTAATTACTAAGTGTATTTAACGATTGTTAGAACACCTGTGAGATGGAGTGATACACGCAGTTAAACATCCCAGTGCCGTTATGACCTATTGTATTATCATCACTCGTGGAATGACTCTCATCCAATCAGATTACTCGGTCAGAACTAACTGTTGTACAATTTACAGTAAGATTCCCACTTTCATTAAATGCTATTTGTTGAAATTTACTCAGTAGTGAAGACTTGAGTTGGTTGCTAATTATCTTACTAAATCCACAAAGAACAAATTAGCAAGGATGGTAGTTTTTTTTTTTTTATATATATATATTTTTTGGTTTTTTTTTCCAATTTTCTTCAATATTAGGTGTAGCCAATTCCTCCCCGTCACTAGGGGGCTCCCACATTAAGGCTACTACAACCACTCAGTCGGGAGGGCGGAGACTATCCCGTGTTTCCTCCGAACCGCGTGACGTCGAACTGCTCGCTCACGCACCGTTGGGGGCGGAGTAACACACTCGGAGGAAAGCGCTAGCCGCTCCTTCCGCGTGCGCGAGCTCACAGACGCCCCTGATTGGCTGTAGAGCCGTGATTAATGTGGGAGCGCAGGTACCTCTCATCCCTCCCCCCTGAGAGAGCTCGGCCAATCAGCTCTCTCTGTGCCTCCGGCTGTGATCACCCAGGGTTCGAACCAGCGCTCCCCGGATGATAGGGCGAGCGCTTTACCACTGCGCCACTCGGAGGCTCTAAGGATGGTAGTTTTTAACTGCAGATAAAAGTTAAAGTAAAAGTACCAGAATAAAATGAGAGTAAGAACAGAACAGAATTTTTCATTCTCTCCCTCTCTCTCTCTTTTCTTTCATTATTTGTTTCCATAATACCATGATTTGCATGAGAACCTCTGAAATATTGATTTTGATCTCAAGGGCACTTCAGATATGACTTAATATACTGAATAAAAATGGCCATACCTTCTTTGTTGTGATAAAAGAGTTGTGTATGAAGCCTTCATTTCCTGTGCAATTCGGCATAAATGGCCAAAGGCAACACTCCACTTAGAGTGCATTCCATACCACTATGGCCACTATACTTTTTCATGTTCTCCGTGTGTGTGTGTGTTTGTGTGAGTAAGTGAGAGTGAGTGAGTGAGTGAGACAGCTGCATACGCTGAGGGCCTGAGGAGCCTGCAGGTTGTTTGACTTGAAATTGGGCCGAGGTCTGGTGTGCACGTTGCTGCTAGGGCGAAATCCATTAAAAAGGCAAAAACACACTGTTCCGACCTGAAGCTAAAGGAGACCATCTGCTGTGCCACTGAATACATTAAAAGTGTGAGGACGCTGTTTAATCAATTTGCCACTTTTTTCAGATTATTCAGTAACTACTATGAATAAAGAAAATCCGATAAGTGAGTATGCATGAATTGGATTAAAATCCAACATACTAAAGAATAAAAAACCAAAAAAAACATCTGGGCTTACAAAATGGTTTGATTTACTGTACAGAGGTACCTCGCCATCCAAAGTAAATCTATTCCGGAGGCACGTTCTTAACGTGAAATTCCGTCGCATAGTGAAAAGCATTTTCTCAAAAGAAATAATGTAAATGCAGATAATCTGATCCAGCCACACAAAATTATTACCAATATTACCAATTTTCAACCTTATAATCATAGTTTTGCACATAAAAACAATCAAAACATTTAGAAAAGACATGTACAGTAAATTATAATAAATAGACATTAAACAGCATTTAACCTTAATTTATGATTCTTCTTGGCATCAGCTGCTTTAAAAACGAAACTGAATGTGGCTCTCTTTTCTTCTTTCTACCGTCCTTACTAACCGCTGCTTGTTTGTGATTCTGAGCAGAAAGTAGAGCTCTGTACACCTCTAAAGTCACATCATCATCCAGTCAAAACCAGATCATCCAGTGACCTGGATCATTTGGTAGGTGTACATGCCTATGCCATAACTCTCCCTCTGCCATATTTAATGATGATATGGTTGGATATGAATCTTGAGCCCTTCCTTTTCCTAGTCCTTATTCTTTTCTGCACCACGTTCTGGTGCAACTTAATCTTGCTTTTATCTGTTCAAATAATCTTGTTCCAGAGCTGGACAGGGTTATTTTCTTTAATAGGCAAAAGATTGTAGGCTTCCACAATGATATGTCTGTATCCTTAATAGTGTTCTTGACTTTATGATGTTATGGAAGGCTTTTTTTCACTGAGGAAAGAATTCTGCAATCATCCACTTTAGATGATGATGATAAGGTTGTTATACCAACACAATAATTTTAAATTGGTCACTTCTGGAGTTTCTGCTTGCTCTCTCTCTCTCTCTCTCTCTCTTTCTTTCTCTCTCTGTCTGATAGATCACCATCACCTTTTTGGCGCATTTGAACCATCACCTCTTTGGCGTACATACTGTATAGAGAGTACCCATGAGCAGCTATGAAACGCTAACTTACAACACTTGGCTTTAATTTGTCATTAAGGAGATACATAATTAGGAAACTGGCCAAAGATGGCTGACAAACTGCTTATTAATCAGTCACTCAGTTACTTTTGAGTCTGTGAAAACACAGACTGTTTAAAAAATGGCTAGAAGTCCAAAACAGTTTTTGTCGAACCACTTGAATTAACCAAAAGTCTATGCCTTGATTATATCGTGATTGCCTCATTTTAAATCATTTTGGTGGTGTACAGAGGCAAAACTATGTAAATTGTCACTGTCTAAAAACATAGGGATCTAAATGTATATGAAGGATATAATGTGATGTACTGTAGAAAGTGATATACTGTAGAAAATAGAAACTTGTAAGTACAACTTGAAACAAATGAACCAATTTCACTTTAAGAACTGAATATTTAAATGGGTTTTTATTTCATATAAGGATTTCTCAAATGTGTAGTAAAAAAATCTATGGGATTCTTTTCAGCTGTATATAAACAGTTATCTACAGTGCCTTGCAAAAGTATTCATAGCCCTTGAAATTTCCCACATTTTTTCACATTACAACAACAGACGTAAATGTACTTTATTGGCATTTTATGTGACAGACCAACACAAAGTGGCCAAAGTTGTGAAGTTTAAGGAAAATGATAAATGGTTTCCTTTTTTTTTTACAATGTGGTGTGAGTTTGTATTCAGCCCCCTTTACTCAGATACCCCTAACTAAAATCCAGTGAAACCAATTGCCTTGAGAAGTCACAGTAAATAGAGTCCACCTGTGTGTAATTTAACATTAGTGAACAAACAGCATCATGAAGCTCAAGGAACACAGCAAACTAATCATGGATAAAGTGGTGGAGCAGTTTAAAGCAGGGTTAGGTTATAAAAAAATATCCCAAACTTTGAACATCTCAATGTTCAATCAATCATCTGAAAGTGGAAAATGTATGGCACAACTGCAAACCAACCAAGACATGGCCATCCACCTAAACTGACAGGCCAGGCAAGGAGAGTATTAATCAGAGAAGCAGCCACGAGGCCCAACTATTAGTCGTGCACTACACAAATCTGGCCGTTATGGAAGAGTGGCAAGAAGAAAACCTTTGTTGAAACCTGTTGAAAGAAAGCCATAACTCGTCCTGTTTGCAGTTTGCGACAACCCATTTGAGGAACACAGCAAACATTCAGAAAAGTTAAAGGGGTATAAATGCTTTTGCAAGATATTGTATAGAAAATTATAAAATAATAATAATAATAATTTAAAAAATGGGAAAAGAAAAAATTAGATAAAAACTTTTGTTTTGATGTTGTTTTTATGAAACTATTTACGTACATAAATGGAAGCATTGAATCATTTGAGGCAGGTGTGTGATGATTTAGTCACACAGTATTCATGCAGTTATTGTCATGCAGTATTCACTAATAACTAGTATTAACTTCGGATACTAGATAATATTACTAATTGTTGAGTGCATGTGTAATTTTTTTGTTTATAGTAATGCTTTAAAATATATTGACTTGCTTTCTTATGTATCAGGATGCATGTGTTAGCGATCTTTCTTAAAATTAGATAACTGTGTTGCATAATAATGAACAAATTTAAAGTTGATTTGTAATGCCCTTTTTTTTAGTTTTGAAGTCTCTTTGTCCTACAGTACTTCAAAACCTCCTCTTGTACAGAGTTTCAATATGTGTTAGATGTGTGCTCAGAACATACTGTAGTGTTTCAGAAGTGCTGCTCATGACAATAACAGCTTGCAGTTTACAGATCGGGAGTGGCAAATAGCAGCTGTGATTGGCTGAGAGGGCTTTGTTTCGTGACTCATTGGCTGATCGAACAGTGTGATGCGGCCTGATTCAGCTCCGCAATCCGCTCATGTTTTTCTGCAATGAAAATAATGGGTTGGTGGGTTTTGTTCAAATTTACATTCGAGTGTGGGTCACTTATTGGTTACTCGTTGCCTTATTGGTAAAGTAACTTAACGTATTGGTTACTTATCGGTCACTCCTTGAGTTAGGGGAAGTTGCCATAATTTTACAAATAAAATGTATTCTACATTTGAACAGCCAGGTTAATTCTTCAAAATATTTGTAATATTACAGAATAATGTGTTTATGGTAGTGGCCAAACCTTTGGATGATTTAATCTACTTTATGAAATTTTATACATTTTGCTATAATTTTTGTCCAAATTTACCCTTTTATGAAGGAAAATTTGGCCAAAAATTATTGGAAATTCTAAAACATATTTTCCACAACTTTTCAATAATTTTTGCACTATAAACTTGTTTATTACTTTAGAACTAATTCTTACACGGAATGTGTTTTACAACACTGTTTCTCTGTTGCTGCGTACGAAAATACAGAAAATCAAGCAACAAATAAAATAATAATGTGCCTACACAAATACTGATAATAATACCGAAGTTGGTAAAATATTAAGCAAATTCCACTGTACTGTACATGTAATTCAACCATAGTAGCAAAACTAACATGTCTGTGGGGTAAATTTGTCTACATGGCCCTACCCTCCTCATGAGAAATGCCAACAGTTAATATAAAAACAATAATATAAAAATGAGCCATCAGAAGTCTTAGTAACTTCATAAATAATGAATATAAACATATACAGTAAACTCAAAAGTTAAACAATTTGACAAGATTACCTCTCCAGCAGCAGATATTTCATAATCATTTTGGACTTATTTGAAAATATTTTTTATATAGTTTATGACTGAGATAATGATTATACAGTCACCAAAATCTAAATACACAAGATGGCAGTAAGTCTAAATGACTATAGATACTGTAGGCTAGTAGCTTTCAAATTCTGCTGCCCGAAATAACCCTGCTGCCGAAATTACCCCGACTACCCCTACATTCTTGATTCTGTTCATTGATACAGCTAATCTTGCACTAAATCTAGCCAATTAAGTGCAAGTAGGTGGAACCTCAACCTGCCACATCTGGATCACTGGAAGCACAGGAGCAGTATGTGTAGCTCCAACCATCATGAAGCAGAATCCAGCTGGAGCTGGTCCTTCTCTGGATGCCTCAGGATCCTCGCAGG
>JAOVVB010258439.1:0-34790 GCA_028570985.1 Heterobranchus longifilis
TTTTTTTTTTTTTTTTTAATCCATAAGTGTTTATTTGTGCTGATTCCACACAATATGGCAGCTAGTCTATTTTGAAAAGTGCTCCAGCCACTTGTGTCTGCACCTTGTTCTTTGCACACGTCTCCTTTCATCTTGACACCAAATCCAGTATTATTCTCTCTTGTTCAGCGTTTTCAAGTTTCTCCCCTCACTTAGGATTTAAATCCAAAATTAAAGCAGTTAATTAGAAAATATAATGATGCTGAGTAGCATAATATGCAAACAGTGCTATGACGCTCAGAGCTGGGGGGCTCCGTAACACTGAAACTGCCATTGGCGCATAACGATGATGATATCAATAATAGATTACTTCATCAATCGCCGTTCTCTCCAAGATGGAAATGCGCTGTTGGGAAGGGACTGAATTTTTATTTTTCATTATTATAATTTTTTCCCCCTCCCTCCCTTCCCGTAGCTTGAAAATGTGTGTTTCATCTCACATTAGGGTGTGCTCTGCATAAGTGCAGGTGGAACTTTCTCTCCGTCTAAATGATCCTTTAATGGAACGGTGTGCACTGGAGCTGGGCGCTCTATGGGGCGCCGCCACCGTCGATGAGAACTTCGCCTCAATCAATCCGTCAAGCCCCATCACCTGCCTCAGCAGATGATCCAAAAAACCCCTTTGGAGAGGCAAAGTGAGCTTTTTATGTACCTCCTCTAAGACTAGAGGACACACACACACGGGCGCGCACACACACACACGGGCGCGCACGCACGAGCATCATAAGTGAGAGCTGTCTGTTTCAGGTTGATCAGTCGTCGGAGAAACACTTTGCCTCTCTTTTATTTTTATCAAGATCATCTTAGAATAGATCAAGCTTTGCTCTGGCACGGGCATACAGGAAAAATCAATTCTGATGTTTTATTTATTTATTTTCCTGCCCAATATCTGTTACATTATGGCAGGGACGTGCGCAGACATTTTTAGGGGCAGGTGAAAAAAAAAGGCACTTTTAAAGACCTTTTTAATATCACGTTGAATGCAATTTAATAACCATTTCACAATTATATTGATCAAAGAATGACATAATAGCAGTATGCAGTAGCTACATGAAGTTATTGACATTCATATCACATTGTTATTGTCAGTCTGTTCTAGCTGTAAATAACATTTCGAATACGGATATTAAAATCACTTTAGACTCAGTAACATAATGATGCCCGTTATAACATTTTAATTAGAAATATAAATATTTAATTTAATTCCCGGTTTCCATTTCTAAGCACATAAAAGAAAATCAGGTAACGGATACCAAAACAAAATACGAAAAACAGGTTGTTTTCTGTATTTTGTTTCCTTATTTCTAAATGGTAGTTGGGAAACAGCTTGTTTCCCGATTTTGTTTTTTTCATATCAAAATGGAAATCCGTTGGCACGGACCCCGTAACTTATTTTAATTTACCAGGCATTCATTTTTCAGCTAATTTTTCTTGTTTTCCTCTCTTTCTTTGGCAGCACAAACAGCCTTTCCTTGAAAGTGTATTTCTTATTCATAATAGTTTGTTTTAGCCCAAATGAGCCAAACCTAATGTTCGTCTGCAGAGAGCTTCAGAGGTGAATTCAGAATAAATACATGCAGATAGATGGTTTTCAACGTAAAATATTCAAATTCGATGAGTTAGTTAGTTTAGTGGTGTTTAAATTTCAATGTTAAGTATTCAGTGGCTGTTAAAATTCAAATAGGCTACTTTTGTGTACTTATATGATTCAATCAATATATCAGCAAGGTAAGAATTCATCTATTAAATGAAAAAAAAGATATTACAAACTGATCCGCTGTGAAAAAAAAAATGCAGAAAAAGTTTTGGTTTTGGAGACACAAGTTATAGCTATATTCAGAATAAAGGTCCATTTAAATGCTTTTAATGTGAAGGTGCAGCAGCAGGAAATGTCCAGTTTGCATTAGCAGTAACTTAACACGCGAGGCAGACAGCCACGGTGCTGCTTTTTTCACAATAAAATATGAATTTTCATACCTGAAAATTAATTTTCATGATCAATTGTGTTTGTTTATACAATTGGAATATATATTCAAATGTAGAACATTCTTTGACAGCCCCAAAGCAATACTGATGTATTGTGTCCTTCCCTCAAACAAAGCGGCGGCAGCACAGACTGCGTTTGCCTCCGCTTCACATTCACTGCAGCTTATCTTCATACTCCATCATGATTTTTCATATCCCTTCATTTCCCTTCTTCCTCTCCTGTGGCTTTTCTTTCTCCATCCTTCCATCACCATCTATCTCCACATCTGCAAATTTGACACCACATTTAGTTCACCCCATCTACTGCTGCTGCGGGCCCGCTCGTAGAACATCCATTAAAGTCAGCCTGTAAACTCAGCAGAATCCCTCCTTCCTCCGTCCTCATTCTTGATGTCTTCCTGTCTGTCTGTCAGGAAAGCAGTCGCTCCGTCTGTCAATAAATGTCTTATCTTTCCGACTTCTTGTTCCTGTCTGTTTATCTGTCTGTGTGACGTGTCGGCAGCTGTCTCTGCGCTCCGGGGTTGCTGTCAGCCAAGTGTTGCTTTCTGTTCTTCTGTCAGTTCACCTGCCTGTCAAAGCCTCTCAGATTAGACTTGTCAACTCACCTGCAGGTTTTTACGCTTCTCCTGGATGGCTTTATCAAAAAAAATAAACAAGGAAGAAACGCATTATGTTCACTCAGAAGAGTGAATTATTTGTGACATTGAGAAAAGTTCTTTTTCATGCTATGGGTCTCCCTCCGCCATGGTAAATGCAGTTTGTGGGCGCAGGATCCTTTAAATGTTTCTCCTGTCAATAGATCATTGTCAAATTAGTTGTGATGCCTTTTACAAAAGAAAAATGAGAACGTGTGACTGGCACTGGCACACCAGTGGCGCTGTTGTTGCAAGTGTTTCTAAATTAAGACCCATAAATCCCTGTGCTTCTTCACTTACTCTGCATGAGAGTTCAATTAAAGATGGCGGAGAGACAGAAAGGGGGAAAACCGAAAAGATGGACAGAAATGTCGGAGATACGATATTTGCTGTTATCACAGTCACATTTATATCTACTCACAAAAAGCAACTAAAATATGATTTGACCATTTTATTACTGAGCTCTTCCAGATGTTTAAATTAATTCTTATTAATAAAAATTATAAATATAAAGTGGGAAAATGCAGTACAGTATGTATCGATATTTTCACTTTGCATCAATGATATCGAATCGTTGATCATTGAATCGATTTACTGATCCAGATCGACGTATTGTTACAGCCCTAGAGAGGAGGAGGGATAGGAATTGATACAATTTCATTGATATTTAGGGCTGGGCGATTAATCGCATTTTGGCAAAGCGATGTGGGTGCTGTGAGTTCTTCGTGCTACAGGAAGGGAGCAGAAAAACTAATGTAGCAGGGAGATGGATCCGCTGGCAAAAAATTTGGTTTGGTCGGTTTGGTTTTGGTGTTATGTATACTTTTTTGTTTTTGTGTTCTTGTTATGCACCATATCATCAAGACAAATTCCTTGTACGTAAAAACTACTTGGCAATAAATCTGATTCTGATTCTGATTCTGATTTACATTTAAAGGTCCCATATTGTAAAAGTGAGATTTCCATGCCTTTTGTTTTATTAAGAAGTTATATAAATACTGTCAAAGTATCAACATGCTCAATCCATGGAGAAATGCACACAGCCCATATTGTGTCTGTGTGCCTTTACATGAGCCGTACTAGATTTTGCTTATTCTGTCTTCTTGTTTATTTACCCAAATTGTGTCTTGCTTTTGTTTGGACTTACTGTTTAGCTTTCTGTTGTTATACTGACTTCTTGTTTGTAAACTCTGAATTTACAGGTGCTATATAAATAAAAAATATGATCATTATTACTAGTATTATTAGTGTCAGTATATTACTTCCACCAAGACTGATGTGCCTGTGCACCCCTGCAGAAAAGATATGCCACTGACACTTCTTTGTATTTTTTCTCTTTTGGTGCATATTTTCAGCACTTTCATGCCGATGTGCTGCTTTAAGCATAACTTTAAGATTCATCTTTATTATCAGTCTGATTCTGTGCTACTTTGGTGTCTCTGTTGCTGTGGTATTTTAAGCCGCATCACCGTCTTAAGCCGTTCCTGCTAAAGCGATGTGTCAGGCCTTATATTCCCACACCCGGCAGGTTGTTGTTCTTCTTGATAGCTCACCAACAGGCATATTACCAGCACCGGTTGTTATTGTCACTGATGTACAGCCCTGAGACATCCCCTTCCTCTGTTCACAGTTCCTCAGAGTGTTATGTGTCATGTAATAAGTGTGTACACCTTTTGTCCAAGCTGGGTCTGCAGGGACCCTGGAGGTAAGGAGTAGGGGAGGATGACGTGAGATTGAGGCGACACGTCTGGTCGCTGTCCCTGGGAGACGGATGGGCCGTGGTCTTCCCCCCTCCTCCCCGACGTCCCCAGACATCCCCAGATGTTCCCGGACCTCATGCGGCCAGAGTCGTTGACAGGCCCGAGAGACGCAGTCACAGCATGATTAATCACCACGCACGCTGTAGCATGCAGCTCGGCTCCCGCTGGCCCCATGCCCAATAGCTGGCCACTGCACTGCAAAACATCCCCTTCTACAGAGAAAAATATTGACTCGCACGTATCAAACGCCAATGAGGTAGGCAAAGATTTCTTGAAATAAGCAAATCCAAAAATCCAAATAAAGGGGATGAAAAGCAGTCTATATTATGATTTAAGACATTAATGCTTCTGCTTCTTAACACCTGATGGCGAGGAGCTTCAGCAGGAGAGTGTGTGCCCCACCCCGCATTACACACCACTCATCACACATGCAGCAACTCAGACAGCCAAGAATTGAACCCAGCCGTATTCTTGACTCTGTGCCATGAGTGCACTTCACAGCTTCACCCCCCCGATGTAAGGCTCATTCAACTTGTTCCCAGGATCTCCCTGGTGGAGGGAAACTTGGATCGGATGAAGTTTTCCAGGATATGGGCCCCCTACCCTGGGCTGGAGAGGCTGATGTTTAGGGGCTCCTTCCCTGGGGTGGATCGGAGCGAATGTCGGGCTGGGTGACTAGAGCTCCAAAATAACTTTTTTTTCCCCAGGAATTCTCATCCATACAACGTTAACGGACCTACCAGAGGTAGACAGATGACTTTTTTATATTTAGGCAAATAAGACAAAATTATAGAAATGACTGAACAATGCAATTTTGTCAGCTTTTTGCTCGAAATGTTTTTGATGAAAATGACCAACATTCAAGTACTGATGAAAAAAGAATGAATGAAGCTAGAATTTTTTTTTTTTCTTCTATAAAACAGAAGGTCTGACCTTTCTGTTGGTACAGTTTAGTAACTGTTTACATATTCATAGTACAAAATATTCTGGGAGGATTTGTGAATATGATCAAAAATGCTGCCGCTGGCTGGCAACTTTTTAATAAAACTCTTCCGGGTAAAGAGTTAATACTAGCAGAGCAACATATTCTTGTACAATGGTTCGTATGATATCTTATGAAATAGGACCGGTCTATTTAACGTTGTGAAACAGTGACCATTATTTAAACCATTACTTGACCATTAAGTTTAGGCACTAAAACTACTTGGTTAAGATTAGAAAAAATATCATGGTTTGGGTAAGTACTTCTGAACATATACAAAACCACATCTGAATTGTTGTGTGTGTGTGTGTGTGTGTGTGTGTGTATATATATATATATATATATATATATATATATAATTATTTTTTATTCTTTCTCTCTTTTTCCAGGGGGAGGTGGGTTTATATTCGTCGTCTTATTTGATTATCACATTCACATAATGTCAGTAGAAAACAATTTAATTCAATGTCAAAGTTATTCATCTTGCATAAGTCAACAAGGATGAATCATCCTAAAATAAGATATTATGACTTTCTTGAATAAATATTTGTGCAGTGAGTGCAGACGTCACAGCAGAAAGAGAACAGGTAGAACACCACCTACTCTTTCTGGTGGAGACATGCACTGCTTAAATCATTATGTTCTGAACAGCACAGATGCAACAGCCACACACTGAGACGTGTGCATTTGATGATAGAATCTGACAATGTCACATAGACCACAGTATACTCACTTTTTTTGGACTCCCTTTATGCTGCTAGCTTTCCCACATCCCCTTCAAACATGTGTGGGTGGTTTAAGCTGTCATTCCGTTCCGAGGGGCAGTTTGGGGTCATGGAGGAAAAGTAAGCAGAACAGTATAGAAGCTTCAAAAACATGCGAGTGCTCACAGATGGTCCGATACCACTCGCCTACTCTGTTGGACAATAATTAAAGCTCTGGAAGCTAATGAGTTTCTTCTGGCTTATTGAACCTTGCTCATCAGGAGTACTGGCATTTGCCAGGGCTCACTTACAGAGAGCGGCTTAACACACAATATGAAGAGATATGAAAGACAAGCTTCTACTTGATGTTTTGCTTATTTTTGAGCCACAATTTTACATCATGCTGTGATGGGCAATGCAGTTTTTCTGACTGAATTCTGACAACCACTGCTTTTTGTACGCTGCAAAGATCAATATGTCTAATTGTGATATTCATGAAACTGTGGAACTTTTGAAAGTAGAAATAACACCATCTTCTTCTCACAAATCAGAAGTTGAATTCACAAGGAATAAAATGCAACTTTACGCAGTTTTCAGCGACAGCCTTACTTGGTTAGAAATATTGATACTGACGCATCAGGCTTTCAACTAACTTTATTACTACTAACATTATTAGACAGTCAGAGCAACTGATGTTGTATGAAGAGCGTGAAAGTCTGTGGATGAAGGAGGCTGGTGTGGCGATGGGTCAAATACACATGGACTTTTCCCTCAGAGAATGCTTTTCCTGTCCCATGTGAAACCAAAAGTTTTTAAAATATAATTTTTGGGGCTTTTTTGCCTTTATTTGATAGTACAGCTGAAGATTTGACAGGAAAGTGGGGACTGAGCATTAATGTTGCACACGCTCTACCAGGTGAGCTACCCGGGAGCCCCCAACATTGACTTCCCTAGGCCAGATAAGTTCTTAACTTTCTTTCCTTACGTAATGTTCGAACTAACATGAACAAAGTTTACGCAACAAACAAGTTGTTTTAGTGATATTATTGAGTCTGTTCACTGACTTTATGTTTCTTTTCTTTTCTGCATTTCACTGGTTTTATCACAACAGTTCAAAAAAAGAAGTAAACACAGGAGACGTGTTTGTTGCTTCCTGCGTGTTGTTCTATTAGCAGTCAGGTCACCTAATGCTGTCGTCTTCAAATAATCCAACTCAAGAGAATCCGGGTAAATTAAGGGGGATTTACTGTGCCACTTCCCTGTACTTGCCACTGCAGATTTCGGTGTGGACATTTCAGTCCCCAGAAGTAGTTCGCTGATCTCTGGGGTAAAATCATTCCACTATGTCAAGTCGTCCCGTCCGCTCGATTAAGATGTCTGCGACAGGTACAGGCAGCTCCGGGGGTGAGTCTGAGTGAGACGGAGGCAGCTGCCCGGAGGAAAAGAGGCCTTGCCCGGTCAAGCTCTGAGAAAACATTATCTTCTGCCTTCTGCTCGTCTAGTGTCGGCTAATGTTGCACATTTCCGATCCATCATTAGTGTACTAAGCATGCATTAGCTCGGAGGGTTAACTTGACTTGTCCTGGCAGTTCATTAAAGTGCTTGACAGTCTATATGAAAAAAAAAGGAACGAGTAGTTGAACAGCCAAATCTGATTCGACTGACAAAAATTCTGAGCCGGGTGCAACCATAGAATATTCCCAAATCAAGTTTATTTAATTCTAATGCAGCAATCTGCCTCATTCTGTTTTTAGTTTCAAGATGCAGACACTCTTGAAACAAGGTGCTTTCTATCAGAAACGGGTTGAAATATTCATACTGGCTGATTTTTCTCTTGTTTTAAGAAATTAAGGTTTTTAGAACTCCATTTTAAACAGAAATTACTTGATAAAATGGAGATTGTTTTGCAGTGTAGCTCTGACATAAAGCCCATGTTTTCTTTGTGTCTGTGACTTAAAACTAAGCACCCTGAAAGTACCGTTTTAGTGTCTCTATATTTGCAATGTGGAAGCAAGTACCTTTGCTTCAGTGGGAAAAGCTCCAGAGGCAGTAATTCAGTCATTACTTACATAACTCCTATTGTTATCAGCCATTCTGCACATATACTGTATTCTCTAGAGGATGTCGAATACCTAAAGTATTGCGAGATGATGGCGCATCAACCGACAAAACAAACAAGCCACAGAGAACATAACTGCACCCGTAATTGACAGTTCAGTGATGGCTCATTATCCCTTTATTGGGTTACATAAATGACGGTGAGTAGAAGAGTTGTGCTGTAACTCCCGAGGATTTCCATGCCCATTTGTTCCGCCGACTCAGACCAGAATCATTCAAATGCAAATGTTTCCTAACAAAAGATGGTGCTTTCAATCTAATATTTCTCTTTTCATCCTCGGAGGGATCATTCCGTCACCCTGCTTTTATCAAAGAGAAACCTGGATGACCACTTTAAATGAAAAAAAATAGAGTGCTTGGCTTTTTTGTTAATTAAGCATATGTTTAATGTTTAGCTCAGTTTTGGAACAAGACAAGTATTAGCTATCACCCTGTAGCACTATTATATACTAAAGATGATGAGTGTATCCTTGTTGTTGAGGTTGAGGTTGACCTCCTTAAGTATTTTTTTTTTTTGCAAGCCTCAGATGTAGCATCAAAGCCGGGCCTGAAATGAAAGGATGATGATGCTCACATCTACAGTGACAGTGTCTCTTTTAGTATGACTCCTTTTAAGTGTTGCAGATGAAAAAGGGTAAATGTAGAGCAAACAAATTTAGCCTGTATCAGAAAAAGAAAAGTGCCAGTCGGCACAAAGCGCACTCCGTCCTGTCAGGTCACTTTAGTTACGTGCTTGACAGATAAAAAGGTCAATCTGACCCAGTTCCTGCTCGGGATGAGTGACTGGAAGAAGCACAGGTCACAGCCGGTGAAAAAGTGGAATGTGTCAGAGTGGAAGAGCGATAAGAGGAGGAGACAAGGACGTGAAGGGAGTCCTGGTGTCTGCGTTCAAACAATCCTGCAGCGATCCCAGACCCAGACCCCGGCTCAAATCCGATTAACTCTTTTCAGATAGCGATGGCAGATTGTCTGTAAATACCTTTTATTTTCAATTTGAAACGATGTGGGAGGAGAATATCTTTGAGGACGCTGAGAGCAGCTCTGACATGATGGCAGGACATCCCTTCCCCTCAAATGTTTAAAACCAACCAGAGGGAGAGATCACTATCATTTCAACTGTCTCCAAAGACAGATGCTATCTGCAGTCGGGGCGACATCACTTGATGAAAAAAAAATTATAAGACCTTGAATTGGAAAAATAAAATCCTTGGGATATCCATTTTCTATTAACAGTGCTTTTGTTTTTTTCCTTTCAGCATTCCGTGTGATGCTGTCTCCTGTCAATTTGACCCCCTGAGAATCGACCTCATTGTGGTGAATAAGGCTCTGAATAATAGTAATATAAGTTTGGTAATCATGGCAACAAGGGGAGAGAAAAGAAAAGTTCTGGAGTGCTCGGAAGTTCAAACAGCTGTAATGAAGGTGCAATTTTGGCGAGAAACATAAAAGTTCAAAAAAGAAGAAAGGTCCAAGACACTCTTGTGGCAAAGCTATCCAAATGGGTATTTCATGTTGAAATTCTAAAAGCATAGACCATGCTTGTACATGTTAAAATAGAGCTGGGTTACAATTAGAGGTCGACCGATAGTGGATTTTTAAACACTGATATAATAACGATAGTTTGGAGCAGGAAAAGCTGTGAGCTGTCAGTTTGAGGACAGAGGAGACGGGGTCTGTGCATCTGTTGCCTTTATTTACATGCAGCCTCCATGAAAAAGGGTGATGTAGGGGTGTGCAGGGCACGTCCTCATGTGACCGCTCGAAGCTGCGCAACTATTGAAGCAAAGTTCCAGCGATACCGAGAGTTTGCAAAACGTCCTATTGGCGCCAATTAATCGTCCAAACTGATTAATTGGTCGACCTCTAGTTACAACCCACATGTAGTGGCACAAACAGCCTTCTTCAGAGTGTAGCCCTCAGCACAGCACAGTTTGCCCTTCAGTAGATGATAGCAAACACCTGAGCAAGAAGCCAATTAACTCAAATGTGACCAATATAGTATGAGTAGTAGATGAGATGGCTCTACCAAAAGTATAGAAGGAAGAAAAGATTAATAATTAAAATATACAGACACCAAGACAAAAAACAGAGGCACAAAATGTGTGCATATTTGTGACCAGGCTGCCATTTTTTTTCCTGTTTCAAAACAGACCAAGCACCATCAACCTGCATGTGTTTCTGAGGGCATTGCTCTGATTGGTTTTAGGTCACGATTCATTGCTCTGATTGGTTGTAACTCTATCCAGAGGCATTTTGGTCTGCTCCCGTTGATAACGCCTCTTGGAAATCAAAAATCAACTGACTCATTCTCATTTGCGAATTATTCGGCCAGGCTAAACAGTATTTCTTGCCCATAGCAGCTCAATATTTGGTTGAATTCACCAAATGATTCATCACTTTATTGTGCTGAAATATAGGATACCATGCATGCATACAGTAAATGCATGGTATAGTCTGGAGTCAGCTTGGTTAATTAAGCTAATTTGTGCTGTTTTTTTTCTTTGCATACATTTCTGTTTTATTCAGCAGCATTTAAACTGCTGACAGAATCTGATAAATGACACAACAGCCAAAGGTCTTTCATGACCCACGGGCATCTATCTTCATATAGCAGTTGTCCTCATTTCCTTCCTTTGACATGCCACTCACACATAAGGCGACATCTTTTCGGGGAGCTTGATCAATTTCACGGTAGTCTGCAGAGTTCCCAGCGAGGAAGTGAGTTTGAGAGGCTGTGATAGCATCGGGCGTCCCCTTCCTCACCCACGCTTGGTTTGTCTAATCGGCCCTCCAGCTGCATCCAGCCAGATGAAGGGAACCCTGTTGACTCCTAATCTGTGTCGCCCGTGATCCGTTCCCCACCTCAGCAGCACATGCGCTACTGGGTGCAGGAATATCCGTTTGTTTTCTTCTTGTCATCGTGGAGGTTAATGGAAGCAGAGGCATGAACCGCTTGAGGAAACAAAAGACAGAATGTTTGGTTTCGCTGTGTGCAAGCTGTCTTTTCCTCTGTCATCTCCTCCGCCTTCCATTTCCTACTTTTCTTTGTGTTTTTTGTCTTCCCCTGTTTGATTCCTGGATTTACATTTTTTAAGACCCTACCTTTGTTTCTTTCTCCCACTGGCAAAAAAAACAAACAGGGCAAAGAAGAAAACAATGCATTTTTGATTGCATAGCAATTTATTTGTGCATTAAATATGTTAGAATGATGACAGAAGCTGAACTTTTGAAATAAGCTGAACTTTTAGTATGTTCTGTACACAGCAGTTTCTAGCTGTTTGGATGTAAAATGTGGTTTGGGGCCTCCTATTTTGTGAAACTATAGTGGGGGGGATTACAAATCCTCTACGGCAGTCCAGGTACATGAATTTAACATTTAAATGCTTCAAGAAAATGCTTACAGAAAATGATAATACATGGGAAACACTGGGGCTCCCCTACATCAAGAAACTACAGAAAACTTACAGAATTGACAAAATCTACATTAAAACATCTCCCAAATATGCATACATGTGACAGATGCTGCATAATCCTTAAAATGTTTATTTTAATCAAACTGTGTAAGAAATCGGCCATTGTAATTCCTAAAATATAAATAAATAACGAATAGTCCACATAGCAAGAAACAGCCCTGGTGTATGAACTTGAACAGCTATGATTGTGGGTGGCATGGGCGGTGATTTAAACAAATCATATTTTGATGAATATGTCATAATCAGTTCCACTTAGCTGCACTAATTGACAAAGCATGTTTCCAATGTTTCACAGCTCTGTAATGAAAAGCTCGCAAGGTTCAGTTCCAAATTTTCCAGCCTTGCTCTGCAGATTATTCACTTAATCATAAATTAAGAATAAGTGTATGACATATAAGACACTAAAACACTTTTAAACATGCTACATTTGCTTGATGCCTTTTCATCTGCACTCAGTTAACTCATTGGCTTTGTGTTCCCATGTTTATGTCCTCATTATTTGCTAATCCACTATTCTACATCTAACATGACATGATTTTAATCCCCCATGGCACCATTTTCCACATGGTAGAACCCTAACAGAACCAAAACACTTCCCCCGTTGCATGGTCATTGTATAATTTATTTGATGAGAAAGTGTTGTACTACAACAGGAAAGCATATCTTGCTATTAAAAGTTTGCACGAGGGAACTTTGCAGAAGAAGCACATGACAAAAGTCTCTGTGCCTCTGCAGGAACTTGAAAGAGCAAAACATTGAAAATGGCACCTTAATCAACATGTTTCAACCTCTACTTAGCCAACATTTGCGAGCTAATTGACAAATTCAGATTTGCCAAATCACCTTGTTTGATTCAAGGAAGGAAGGACGGACAGACGGATGGATGGACGGATGGATGCTTTATTGAGCCTTCACAGGAAATGACAACCACGCATAAAATAAAAGCACATCTGTACCTATTAAAGACAAGATACTAATAAACATACAATAAAATACTCAGTGTGCGAAAGTGCACAAGTGCTCTGCAATAAATTACATAAGATCTTTGAAGTGTCTGGTGGCAGCTGGCAGGAAAGACTTTCTGCTGCGTTCAGTCCTGCACCTTGGTGGGATCAGCCTGTGGCTGAAGCTGATCTGCCGAGCCACCTGCAAAGCATGCAGTGGGTGTGTCGGGTTGTTCATGATGGAACATTACAGTACCAGTAATGGAGTTTGCCTTTTTTATGAGTTTGTTTAGTCTGTTCCTGTCAGCGGTGTGAGCAGCCTCCTCCTAGCACACCACGCCAAAGAACAGTGCACTGGCAACAACAGACTGGTAGACTGTGCACAGCAGGGGCCTACACATGTTAAAAGATCTCAGTCTTCTTTAAAAAATAGAGTCAGCTTTGACCCTTCTTGTATAGGGCCTCCACGTGGGTCCTCCAGTTTGCAGTCGAGCTGCACTGCGAGGTATCTGAGACTGGAGACCAGCTCCACGTCAGTACCCCGGACGTCAACTGGGGCCGAGTTTGAGCCTCTTCCTCCCAAAGTAGCCAACAATGTTATTTGAACCCAGGTGTCAGTAGCCAACAATGCTATTCACATCCAACAAGTAGTTTTGTTGCCTAAACTTAACCAAGTATTATTATTTTTTTGTCTAAACCTAACTAAGTAGTTAACCAAACAAGTGTAAAAATAGATTAATCGCAGGACACAAACAATGGCTCCCTGGGTGAAAGCCCTGCGTGTTTGACCGCAACCTTTGTTGCTATTTATACTACCGGGAGGCGGGGGGGAGGGGCCGGGTGTAAATAGCTAAATAGCTGCCGTGTGCCAATTCTCACCTGGGTGCAAATAGACACTCCATTGATTTAATCTCAGGACAACCTGAGCCGAGGGGAATGTAAAGAAAAGCATGTTTTCGTCACAAAGATCTGTGCAAAATACGCCATGACAGAGCCATCTCCTTCTTTATCTATCTTTGTCTCACTTTTGTCCCCAACCTACAATATTCTCCTCATCCTCTGTTCTTTAAGAAAAATGTCCCATTACAATGTTTAACGAGGCCAAGGGGACAGAGTCCTGTGAGGACATCTCCAAACAAAGTCAAGATAGAAAATGTTTGAGATAAAAAAAAAAGTGTCTTAACACATGCTGTTACATGTGCCTTCAGATGAGGTAGTGCACAGCAGGTCGACTGGATCTTTGGATGACAGCACAGCAGCCAGTGGCTCAAAGGCCTCCACTTTATGTATCTGCAGTTATTTCTGGAAAACATAAAAGCTGAAGCAACTGGAAACTCATGTAACACAACTAATATGCCAGTAATTGCAAAATCTTTAAGGATGCACACAATACTTTTCTTTTGATCACAGATGTCTATGAAGAAAACAATGTTCTGCCGTACTCTGCTCTTGCATTAAATACATTTATTGAATTTGTTAAATAACAAGAATTAGACCATATATAAAATCTGAACCACCTTTGCACAGATTTCACAGAAAGGTATCACAATGATTTCATCTGAGAAATGTTACAACCCATTACTGATTGGATGGCAAAGAAATTAGAAAATAAAAGCATTTTTAGTCAAACATCACTCAATTTTTATCTTAAAATGTAAAGTCAGGAGCCAATCCCATACATGCCTCACAGGGGATCATTACAATATCAAAATACACTAAAATGTACAAGCATCCAACATAGAGATGCTAAAATTGTGGTCATATGCAATCTTGCTGAAATGTGGATAGGCTGCAGTGACTCATTCACTCAGTTACAGTAATCTAATTGGGGTGTGATTGGGTTACAGTTTCCAAGTGCTTTTCAGGTAAAAAACATTGAATCTTGGAAATATTCCAAAGATGTAGGAAGCAGGATTGGTCAACCAAGTTCAGTGGCGATCAAAATTAAGCTTGTTGTCAAATGTACATTTCTACAATGAGGCTTAAGACCCTTGAGTGTGACGGAAGTTTGATTTACTAAATAGTCTGAACCTATATACATTGGATTTATTGTAGTTTAACTGAAGAAAGTTCTGAGATAACCCATGTTTAACTTCTGTAAGACAGTTAGCTTTGTTGCATGATGTTATCTGATTACATTGATGTTATCTTCTATATTTGACCCAAAGGTAACATGTAGAAGGAGAATAGTAAAGGGCCAAGCACTAATCCCTGTGGTACTCCGGACCGCTCTCATTTCTAGTTCATCAAATGCTGTCTGATGATGCACAAGGCACCCTTTATTGCCTATATGAGGCACACCCGGCTTTCAACTAACAGCAGTATAAACCCATCCATGGCAATATTAGACGCTCAGAGCAAAGAGTAGTCTCGTGTAGCCAGACCTCCGCAGCGCTGCTGGAGGCAAGTCTGGATTGAATGCCCTTTTACTCCTGGATAGTGGAAAAAACTCCCTGGCCTATTTGTATTTCCTTAAACCAATCCCAATTGTCCTGTGGTGTCATCCCCCATTCACTGAAAGAACAGAGCAGGCCTGCCTTATTACATGATCCAAAAATTAAAAACTTGTCATTTTCAGCATGTAGGTTGATAGCTCAGAGGTTGTTGTTTGTTTCCCGTAGTGAAGGTCTTCCTGTGCGGACAGGAAGTAAGGCTTTATCCTTTATCCTTTGGTAAGCCTGCCAGACTATACAAAGAGTGACACAAGATGGATGGATGGGTCAAACAAACATCCTCCCCTGACTTTCACCCAGGAGATCTTATTGTTTGTGCCTGTGTGAAACCAAAAGTAACCATTGACTACTTAACTTACATAACAAACATACTTATTGTAATCCAAACCACAGTTAACTAATGCTAACCACTAAAACTGCGACCATAGTGGAGCGTCATAGTTGTCGCATAGGGCTACCCAATGCGTTAAAAAGTGATGCCAAGGGGTCCTGACCAAGTGTTGGTGTGTGAGGAGTTGGGGATGAGAACAGATTGGGTACTATGTACGTGACTTGGGTGGTGGAGGATTTACAGTCCCCTTTGGTTACACAAAATGTCCTTTCAACAAAACCAATCAAAAAGAGTTTCCAATATGCCTAACCAATTATACATCACAAAAAACCCATCAAATGGAAATTACAAACATATTCCTCTCTAATACACCTACATGAGAATGATTGGGTGTGCAATAACTAACCACTATAACATCTTGGGGAATGTTGGGGATTTGGATGTGAATCTTTTTTACACATATATGTAGTCCTCACAAAATACATGTTTTGATAACTGATTTTATCTTAGATGAGACAATTTGCTTTGATTTATGAAATTAAATTTATATGAAATTAACATCAAGGCAAAACTATGACAAAAACTATATTTGCAATCCTCCTTTAAGGCCGTGTCTAAAACTAATAAATATCACCAGACTGACTTCTTTTAAGTTAGCCTAATCCAGATACTTCAAATGTCTGCCTTTAAATGACCAAATTCACACTTTCCTCTAAATTATTCTGCAGCAGTACACGGTGGCAGTGATTGACAGTGGCATGGAATTGGTGTGCCGCCAGTTTTCTGGCACAGGGAATTTACTAAATGAAGATCCACAGCTCAACAACACACAGCGAAAAAACAGAGAAGACACAACACTATCCCAGTCTGTCCTTCACATTCTTTACTGCTTGTGAAAGGCTATCAAAGGAGCAATTTGTTGTGCTATAGCATTGAAGTATTTTTTTGTTAGAGTTCAGCACAGACTACAACTATCAGTGTATTTTTAGTTGTGTTGCCATTTCAGCTCTATGACAGTTTATATTTCATGAATCAGGAAATGTTTTGTTTACAGGATATGCAGTGCAATGACCCATGCGATGTGCAATTTAAACCATAGTGGGTGATTTGTGGCCATTAAACGGAAGTGTTTGAATCCAGAGCTTCGGATTCAGGTAAAATATAACAATGTATGTTACTTGACGACTGAATGAAATTGATAATTAATTTGCTCAATTCATATAACAGAAATTGGGGAGATTATACCATCACATTTTCATATTGGTGATACAAAACAGTAAATCAAACGTACATACCCTATTTGGTTGGATCTACTGCAAGACTAAGACAAGAGAGTGTAACATTTCTGTGGTACAAATGTGTAGTCACAGACTTCTTGCTCCTGGCATAGTTTTCTTATATAACTAAGTGAGCTGCTGCTTCTACAGCTTAATTTCTGACGTACTAGGCAGACCATTTCAAGTCAGTGCAATGATGAAACGGTGGGGAGAAATCTAGATGTATGCAGAGATGCGTAGTAAAAAACTAAAAGCCAAATGAAAAGGAACAAACTGATCTCCATCATCATGAGGCAAACATAAGAGCAAGAAAATAAATCAAATTAAATGAGCAATTTGAATGTTTTTTTGTATGCTTACATTAGCCTATTTTGTCATAACTTACACCACACTGATGCTTTGTAATACTGCTAATTTGGATTTATCATTAGAAGGTGAGGTGTTTCCCCTCAATTACATCCATCGAGACAAAGCAATCATAGTATAATAAAGTATAATTATGATCAGTGTTGAATGAAGAATCATACTCAGCATACTGTATAATTAAATATATGTTTCTTCTTCTCTAACACATGTAATGTGTTCTATGCACTGGAGCAAGAAATTCAGTAATTCACAAGGAAAACAGTACAGTATAGTATAAGATTGTCATCAATGAGAAAGGGATTGCAATAATATTTTCTGTGTGAAACTGTATTTTTAACACTGTGTACATCACTTGATGTCAATATATTTCTTTCTTTTTCAGCCTCCATGATCTACAGTAAATTGCATGTCAACAGCACATTCAGCAGCGTGCTACTCCAAGACGGTGTAAGCTGGTAACGCCACCATTGTAAATTCTTGAAATTGATTGCAAGAATAACAGTTCAAAATGTCACCCTGACTTGTTGGACATGAGTGAGAAAAAAGTGTTTCGATGTAAATACTGTAGGGGTTACATGAATGGATGAAATGTACCATAGTTTATTATTTTTCAGCTCCCCATTAGCTCCTGCAACAATGGTTGCTAATATTCCTTAATGCACATAAAATCATACAAACACTGACAGGAAACAGATATACACACATCGACTGACTCCCGTCAGTCTAGCCTAAAATTACATAGCTAAATGTCAAAGAACAACAAGTCCTCTAAACCATACGACCACTTAAGTCATTTTTTTCCTAGTGGTGGCAGGAAATACAACCCACAGGAGCGTTTTCCATCCACATACCAAAACTCATCAGTTGAAATCCAAAATAAAACATCATAGGCGATATTGTTCCTGTTGTGTGGTCCCTCTCATTACTTTCATTTTAAGTGTTTTTTGAATAGATTTTGATTCTGATTAGTTTAATGTTTGTAATGAGTTCCACTGGCTGGAGGCTGATCCCTACTGACACGTGTACAATAGCAATATGGGATCATTATTTTGAGGTTATTATTTTACTGCTCAATGCATTTCAGATCAAATTAAACTTGAATTTGTCAACACTAATTGCTCTAACTGTTTGTATTTTTTTCTGTCTCTACACCAGTTTTATATTTAGCGCTGAAATCAGCAACAATCTCCTTTGGCAAAATGATGCAGGGACATAAATGTCCAAAGTCCATAGTTAGTTTTAGTATTTTTATATTTTATGGCCGTCTATGGACTGCCAAGCTAAATGCAAGTGTGTTCAGTGGCCATTTGAATTGGTGGGTTATAGACATTCTTATTCAGCATAATACTGAGCACAGAGCGATTAATCATGGAAATAACTGGAATGACTGAATGATGGTTTATCAGGCGCTGGGCTTGTTTTGTTTGGAGCTGTAATCAACATTTGCAGGTGGACAGAAAATCAAACCTGTCTCTATTGTATTTATTGTCATTTGAAAGCTGAATGGATGTGTGATTGACGTGGATATGGGTGATTTTAATAGAAATGCAACTTGAATCAGAAATTAACAGATAACTAAGAATAGTTTTCAACAGTGTGTCAACATTCAGCAGATTAAATGTTTCACACTACATCTATTTTAGGTTAGAATCTGCTTTGGGGGTAAAAGCACATCGAGATGCATCCTAATGAAGTGAGTGTGACTACAACATTATGCAATTATCTAGCTCATAAATTTCTCTCAGTTACTGTTAAGTGTATTTTATTAGCAAACAACTATCTCTCTACCAGTCTATGAACCATTTTCACCTTTATCCTCGGTTAAACTTTTATTTTATTTTTTTCCTTTTGAGTTCTATGAATATATGAATACATAACATAAGAAATTGCAAAAATTCAGATTAAAAGTCACAATGAAGAAACTGTGAATTTCTGTGAAGAATGTGAAAGTTGGCAGCACAACCGGGAATCACTGTATGCCCACAGTTTTTAATTAAGATGCGAGTGAGTGTGCAGTGATTGCCTTTGTGATATGGGCGTGCAGAAACATCATTTCCTTTGAGAAGCTCCTCAAAGACTCTGGTAACTCATGACTGGATTTTTGGCAGGGCTCTTTTTCAATTCCTTCATTTTTCCACCCTTTCAGATGTTGTATAACTGCAGGGACAGTCGCTCCTGTAGGCAAACCACAGGGTGACTTTTGAAGTGGGCCACTCGCTAAAAAATTGTATTATTTGGTTTTAATTTGTGGTGGAATTTAGCCTTGGGGGTGAGCTAAATGGAGTATAAAAAGGAAAGAAGAATGCCCACGTTCGATATTCCATGAAATACAGAAACACAAGGAAAGAAAATAGGTGGGGGAAAGGACAGCACGGAGCAAAATCTATTTGTTGACAGAGAGCAGAGCAGGATATCTGGGCAGGGAATCGATAGGATAAGAGGTTATTAGCTGAGAAATGTCACTCGAAACATTGATCATCATCTCCATTGAGTGCAGGGACATGTAGACACACAGGGTCAAAGCAGCTTATCAGTCAGCACTGATGGGAAACCATACAGTGAGGAATATAAAACGTTTACATAAACTCATAAAACCGTGTACACCCACCACATGTGATCAGTGTTTCCCATTAATTACCTAGAGACTGTGGCGGCCCGCCATCGTCTAATGTGTCCCGCCACAGTCTAATAATGAAAAAAAAATGTTTTACACTAATCATAATAACATAAATGTTGTTTTGTGCCATTGCTTCAGCAAACACAGCATGTAAAAACAGATTTTAGCCCCGTGATCGCCTGCAAACCCGGCAGTTGACGGCTGTTTACAGCCTGTGGAGCCAGCATCTATCACCGGTCGGAAAACACGGGGGAGATTCTCACTCTGGAGCTCAACTTCATCACTGCACTCAGCAGCCGGAAAACAAGACACAGGAAACTTCTCTTATGTCGTGTACACACACCAGATGCGAATAAATTAATTTGCATGAATGAATTACATATAAAGTCAATGTAGACGCATGTTCCAGTCAGGCAACGTGAATGATGCAAATTCGCTCATTCGCTTGAGTTGAAAAATCGGAACTTCCGATTAATCACCCAAATGAAGCAAGTCAAAACAAAAGACTCCAGGAGCAGCATTTATTTGTGCACATTGCACAAACTGCAAAGTCTTTTGTACATTCACTGCTATGAAATTCTGTGGGAAACACTTACACAATTAATAGATATTTATACCCAAATAAGCTATCATGATTTATTGTGAGAAACCAAGGAATTATATGTAAAACCAGACATTCAGCACCTACATATAGCCTGAATGGAATGATCCTTTGTTTCATAACCGCATTTTCCTACTGCTGCGACAATTCAACTGTGACATTGGCAGTCGAATTAAGCTCCTTGGATTGAATCGTTGAATATTGGTGTAGCCAGACCTATCTCCACAGTGCTGTGTCAGTGCTGGAGTAAGGTCTGGCTCCAGTGGGTTTTCACTTGTGTAGGTCTATAGGAAAAAAAAAAACTTTGGCTTGGTTCCATTTCTTTAAACCAATCACAATCATCTTGGCGACGCTCAGCCCCGGCTGCAGCGAAGGGACTTTAAGAATGGAAACATTATACCCACACTCTTTATCCAGTAAGCCCGACTTCCCCTTTAACGAGACATTAACTTAATATCTGCTGGTTAACTGAAATATCATTAAATTTGTAAAATATATTCAGTCCAGTAATTTAATTGCTTTTCAATGTACATTCCCCCAAAATAAGATCACTATTAAAAATGTACAATTTTTATATTGAAATCCCCTTAGATTCTATATATTCCCTATACATGTTATCTTATTCTGTAAGTTTCACCTTTCCAAAAAGGCTTTTTCAGAGTACAAATGGTGTTTTGCCCCTCGGCAGGTTGTTTAGCTTGCACCGGCGACGACCATAAAGATGTACAAATCAAAAGGTATATCAGCTATGTAACCATCAAATGAACACGTCCCCGCTATTCCTTCCACAATCAATCAGCGCTGGAATTCGTCCGCTGCCAATGTGACACAGCAGGCAACCAACGCTTTCATTAGATCTTTCTTGGACAAACTGCAAGTGGCACGCTGTAATCAAATCTCAGGTATGTTGTTAGCAGTTTTCTCACATTACTGCCTCCGCATTATGGTAAGGGGGTGGGGGGGGGGGTGTAACTATAACTCATCCCATAAATGGAACCGGCATGTTACAATACAGTCTTGTGTAGGAGATCGGGCACCATCCTCCGGGTGTTCGGCTCATCCATTCAATCACAAGCAGCTGTGGTGTACAGAGAGGGAAACAGGAGCAGAGATAAGAAAGCACATGATGTGGAGGAAAATGTTGCAGACACATTTCATTTATACGTTACTTAAATGAAAGAGTGCATTAGATAAATGAAAGGAGCATGGGAGATTGTGTTAAGAAGAGGGGAGCATTTCCTGGGGATCATTAGAGAGAAGAAAGTGTACAGGGATTCATTAGCATGAGGCATGGAGGGAGAGTCCCAGTCTTGATAAATGTTCCGGACGAGTTACCAGGAGAACAACGGCTTCACAAGTGATGGAGGAAGATAGCAGAAGCAAAACTTGTATTCTCTAGACAATTAAAAGTTTGTTTTCTCTCACATTCACATACATACACACAAAAACAAGACACAGTAGACAAGCGGAGGTCCTTCTCCAAGGCCCAGTCAATCCATCAGTGGTAGAAGTGTGCCATGGGACGGGGCAGTGCCAGTCACCTTGGACACGGGGTGTAGGCCGGTTTCACGGCACACTGGACATTAATGCTCCTCCCTCACTAGAGGTCAATAACTCGGCACACTCAATCACATGCACGCACACACACACACACACACACACACACACTTACACAGCCATCACCTTTACATTCAGAGGCGGACGCGAAGGAGTGATATGGATGGTTGGAGTCGGCAAATCAGCTTTTAATGGGCAGCGTGGAGTTTCTGTATACAGTTCCCAATTTAATCACACAGCGTATAGAGCTACTTCTCATTGTAATCTTCTCTCGGAGTGTTGTTTCCCATGCACTGCAGTGGCTTTGCCTTCGCTGTTGCTAAATATTGTGACCCACATCACTGCAGTGTAATCCATTCTTAGATTATGATGTGCAAAGCCAGCCAAGCGGGGTGCTTTAATCAAAGCAAGTGATCCATTTCCTGCACCATCCATCTGAACACGGCAGCAGATCATGCTTCATCAATTCCCCCCCCCCCCCCCCCCCCCACAAAAAAAAAAAAAAAAAAAAAAAAAACATGGCAAGAAATGGTAAATGTGATGGTGAAAAGACGTAAACCATGGACATTCGAAGATGATTCAAAAACAAGCTCGTGAGAACAACTCAGACCAGCTGGCAAAGTTTGGCTTTCAGAAGTGAACAAACTCTTGAAGTTTGAGTTAAAACGTTGCTGTTACTAAGAATGAGTCAGTAAGAGTGAGTAATAAAATGACCTTGTGATCAGCACAGTGTAAACTGATCCTGGAAAAATATATAATGGTAACAAGCTATGCTTAAAAACATTGAGCGTGTTCCAAAAAAAAGGGAGAAAAGGTAGCACATCTCATATTTTTTCAGGTCGAGGAGTATTTCTATTGTGATGTGAGCCAAGTAAACAAGTGAAATACGATTTTTTTTTTCTTTCCTCCTCGATTTGGAAATTTGAGATGTGCTACCTTTTGACCCTTTTGTTGGAACATGCTCATTGGATTTTGGGTTTAGCACTCCACTGAGAATCTCACTGTTGAAGTACGACCTCCTTTTCCAATACATGCCTAAAAACATGATTTGGTGCTTCAGATCACCTCAGAGGGGACTGTGCTCAACATCCAGCATTTGTTTGATTGTTTCAAAAAGCAATGCACCCACATATGAACAATGTAGAGTCCTTTGACAAAATGCACTCATACAAAAAGCACCACGGCATAAGTCACATAAGCGTGACTCAGGTTTATGTTAATGTGTTGCATTTAGACAGGAAGAGGCTTTGAGATTGTCTAACTGTATTGGCATCAGGGATATATTTTGTGCAACAACTCTCTTACACTGAGGTACGCCTACACAGTGGAGTTCAGATTTTACATGCTACAATTTTTTCTCTAATCTACCATCCTCATGCAGGAGTGATGAATATAATTTTATGCTCTAACACATCCTCATACCTAAATGACAGAATAAGTCATTTGTCAATTATTGCCAAAATGATGTATGCAACATTTGGAGTAACAGCGACATTTATGCTTCTGCGCTTATCAATTCCTTTCATTGATGCCAGCATGTTTTCTGATTTGCATTGCAAATGTACGACATAAAATTCATGTGTCTACGCTGGAAACCTGCAACACAGAGTCCAAAGAACTTGGGACTTCATTCCATCCAAATCTGCGAGACCATCAGAGCAGCATCTAAGGCTAAAGAAAAAAGACAACATAAGGTTACAGTGTCAAAATCAAAGAATGCATGTATTAATCAGAGCACTCACATAAGAATGTAGCACTATCAGAGCACTAAATGCTTTTTAAATATAATTTTCTCTGTTAAAATTGGAGGGGGTTCTCTTCCGTTGACTGTCCCTTACAGTAGCTTCCCTGTTGTGTCTCTTCTGTCTGTGGATTGGAGCCAAAAGTTGTATTTACAAACAAAAAGTAAGCGGGCTAAGAAATGGAACTAAGTGGAACTATCGATCCCGCCACACCTAAAGATGTATCCTGGCTGATAAATTAGTTATATATATATATATATATATATATATATATACAAAAAAAGCTTAAACAGAGGGATCAATGAGCAAAATAAACAAAACAACATGATTCAGTGATCAGTACATTATAGGATTGACCAATCAGATTTGACTATGTAAATTCTTAGTTGGGAGACACCTCTACTATCATCAACTTTTACTGCTGTAAAATGTTATTGATATCTCAAAACCTCCATATTTTCACTCACTCAATTATGCACCCCGCGATCCTTCCCTTCCTCCGTTCGAGCAGCTACAAAGCACTAGCATACTTACCGGGAGATGCATAGCCTCAGTGTCTGAGCCTGTTGAGTGTCCCATTGCAGCAAGGAATACTCCTCATAGTTTTCCAATAGTGGATAAAGCCTGTCCTTGTTCTGTTGTTCTCTCCAATAAAAGGCTGTAATCTATAAGCCTGGTAGGCTGGGTCCAGGAAGGGTGCCATCCTGAGAAAGATTATGTGGTGCTAACAGGATCGGCATTGGTGGATGAGATCAGGGAGGAAAATAATAAAGGAAAGGGTGCCTGCTATTGATTGTGCTCCTTTCAGACTGGCTGCGTTTTTCATTGGGCTTCTTGAGTGCTTGGTAGTGGTGCATTTATATCAGGACATCATGGCTATGTGTCCGTCTAGTTTCTTCTTTGCACCTAATTGTTTGGGTAAGATATAAAACATATCCATAAAAAAACAGCAACTCCCTATAATAAAACCTTCAACTCCCTATATAATGATGCATTTATGCAGGATGTCGTTGTCAAATATATATATTGTTATATATTATAATTTATAATATAATATTTTTTTCACCACCGCCGTGCACCCAGTCCTGCATCATTTGTTTTTTATGACAATCAAAGTCCTTTTTTTCTGACATTTTAATGTAATAACGGATTCATATTGTATTGTATAGTTCAAAATTATGTAGGCTTATATGTTAAAAGACTACCATGAAATGATATGCGTATTTACTGTATATTTTAAAGACAGTTGAGTCAGTAAATTAATTGTGACCTGATAGTGCAGCCTATTATTTATACGAATGGCGAAGTATGCTAAAGTCATGTATTCTCACCCCACTATTAAACCTTACAACTCATATACAAACAGTCTGAGGCCTGAGTCAGTTATTACTGCAAAACAAAGTCACAAAAACAGTGACATTGTGACAGTTGCATGATCCTGGTTGCATTTTATTCTCTTCTCTTATTCTATTACTCAATATTGGCAAAATACACTGAAAAAAAACACTTACACAAAAATGATGTTTTGCACATTTTTAATTGAAAAGACTGATCTTCTCATGTTGCCGCTGTGCACACAGGCCTACTTGGCTGATAACATGGCTTTGTCTTGACTTATTGTTGATTTACTGTCTTATATTGATTCAGTTTGATTGAGTTTCATGGTCTGTTTAGTGATTAGGAGGACACTCCATTTACTGTTAGTTGCTGTCCATTGTCGAGGGGTTCTGAATTCATGTTGCATATTGTGAAGGGAAAGAAGGGCCTCCAAAACATCCGTCGCCCCATGGCTTAAAGTAATATTAAGGCGCCTTTACTCACATCAGTATCCTACGATATACTAATTGCAGTTTGAATGTTGCTTCCCGCTTCATAGAATAAGCACTACAAGGCCCTCCTATAGAGATCCAGCTAGTGTGGAAATTCCTGTCCATCTGTGATGGAGATGTCTTCCGTTCAGATGTTAGATCCACCTACAACAGCTGGCATCCAGCCCAGGTCCACCGTGCTCCGTATGCTGGGCTCTCATCTTGCCTTCTAAGTCCACCCAGCGGGCAAATGGGGTTCCAGCTGAGTTCAAAAGACTGCCCTGGATGCCACTCGATGTGTAATTCCACCACTTTCACTTGCCTTCCATTGCAACACTTGGAGCTGATACCAGGGAAAGATTGAACAAATTCACCTCCACCAATCTGAATGTCCAGGGCACAAAACTCGACCCTTGAGGGGAAAGTGAGTCAGGAGAGAAAGGAGTTAAGACATTGTATGATAGATGTAGCTATCTTGGAGATACATGCAAATAAAAAAAAAAAAAGCAATTTACTAACTTGGATAATCATTTCCTTCTGGATGTTGTTGGTCCTTTAGACTCTCTTTAAGACCAAATGGAAATTATGTTTGTGATTTAAGAAATGATGTCAATCGATGTTGAGGAAGCACACTAGCAACTCCTTTATTTGGATATTTTCAAAAGAAATCGAGTTTCCTTTAACCACTAAGCCACTGGCCAAGGACAGGGACTTTGTTTCATCCCTTTGGTTTTGGCAAACATCACTCTTTTATTGACGCATTGCATAAACAAGTTGTCACTCAAGTCAGCAGTCATTGCTAATTAGATTCTCCCTGGCTTGATTTAATGTGTGGGACGCTTTATGGCCAGCTACATTCAAATTCTCATCAGAGCCCTCTGAGGTGTCAAACCTAGAGAGAAACGCATTTTAATCTGTTAGAGGACTGTACTTTTACAGACTAATTTAGAAAGATCTTGGATCTGAAGGGATTACTGTGCACTCGGAGGATGACAATCAACCGGAATAAATTGAGCCCGGGTTACAAAAGCATTTTTTTTCCAAAGGAGTCCAACTGAGCTACTGTATATCTATGCTGGGTTTTCAGCAACATGAGAAGATAAAAGCCAGCCTCTGAATTTTGCTGGAATTACCAGCCAAAAGATGAGCTCAATAATTGCCATGGAAACCACATTTTCTAAAGCCTCTTTTTACTTTACAGTGCAGAAATGCTCCACCCTTCTTGTTTGAACTTCATACTGCTCCACTTGCACCTGCAGGTCATGCAACAAGCTGCTGCTCCTCCACCCACCTGGGATGAAGCTAATGTGAGGAAATAGGCTTTTTCTGTAACTGCTATTCACCTTTGGTTCAAACTGGAGAGACTCATATAGGGGCTCAAAACGCCTGTGAACCAAAAGACAGTTTTTCAGTAAACAGTTTTCTTAACAATGGATGTCACAATATGTCTTGTTTTCCCCCAATACATAGGCATGCATTACTACGGTCTGTTTCCCATGGGAATAAAAACATCCATTAACATCTGGCTTTTGTCTTTAGTGGGAAAGGTTACAATAGGCATTCATCAAAAAGGCATACTCGTCGACCGGCAATTGAAAAGGAGTCTATCACCTATTTTCAAGCAAATTCTGGTGGGAAAAGCATATAAGAAAATAGAAAAAAGGAAATGTACTGTGTGTAAAATATTTCTGAGCAGTAAATCAATATATTCTGTCCGCTCCCGTATTTAGCCCTCTGAAGATCTCCTGGAGAAATGTATGTCAAGCAATTCAGTAAAAGCGGTGTTTGATGTGTTCAATTTTCCACAGGCATCACCTCAGTTGGAAGGCCTCATTTTTACCAACAACTTCTTTATTTATTTTTGGCATGGAGAGAAGTCAGGTCAAGGTGTTCCATTAAATGGTACCAATTTAGAAGAGTGGATTGAGCCTGGCTTTCTGATGGCCCGTGTGGCAGGAAAGAGCTACAGGGAAAGTGGTTCAGACTCAGATACTTGCTCTGCAGGGGTCACCTTCGCCTCTCCACATCATTGTAAGCAATGAATGCTGCCAAGGAGGACTGAGTTGCTTCATGCCATCGAATCCAAATGCTACGGTTAAATAAATCTTAACCAAACTGTTTTTTCTCCAACATTTCCTGTATGTAGTTCTAACCTGACGGCGTCGGATGGTTGTTTCACAGTATCATCTGAGAAGCCGTCATCAGAAACTGTTTGGAAAAGGGCAGGCACTTTGAAAAAATACCTGGCAGGTAATTGGATGAACCATCTGTCTATCAAACGCATGCTGAAGCCAGTCAGGAGAAGTGCAGAAAAGGCTTCAGTGTTGTTCTTTGTTCTTCTTTCAATGAAGGAATATTCTCCAGTTCTGATATAACCGACGATATTATGATATTGCATCTACGCAGAGCCGCCATTGTTGTTTTGAACAAACAGTCGAGCAGCTCACACACCTAAACCACGCCCATACCTTCTGGTACCGGATGCTGATTGGTCAGGTCAGATCATGACTGGACCCAAACACTTTACTTGGAGAGATTTTGTGACATCGCAGGAATCCAGCTGCCATGTAAAGTAAGAGAGGACGGTGGATGGGGTGAAACCTAGACAAGCTGGCTGGTAGTTTTCAATGAGGGGTCGGGATAAAGGAGTTATGTCAATTTAACCATTGACTTTTGTTATTTACATTGATGTTATTTACGTTGATTACGTCACTTATATAATTTATGTAACAAACAGCTTTATTTTAACTCAAACCACAGTGTTTTTCCTAAACTTAGCCACCTAGTTTTATTGCCTGAGCTGAAATTTTGTTTGAATTCACAAAACTGTGACCGTAAGCGTCCTAGTTATGTGTAAAAGTGATGTCAAGGGTTCCTGAAAGCATCGTGGTTATTAGCCACGATGCTTTCCCATGAGATCACAGTGATATCTGCTACATATGAAATGTACAAATATAACATATCCATTGTTTGCAGAAATGTACAGTGCCAACATTTATTCTGGCAATTGGGTTGAATTCCTACTTTCTATGCAAAAATACTTCACCCCCAAAATGATACATTTTATATCAATTACTCACCCCCTGAAGTAATCAGGGGCTGGATTTAACAACAACATTTTTTTTAAAATATACCAAAAAATGTGAGACTGTTTTGCGGAAGTGTTTTAAATAGTAGGTTTTAACAAAAATGCACATGTTTGGGGAGCACTGAGCATAATACTGGATAAATGAGACTTGTATTATACTGCACGAGTTGTGTGAGAGTTTGTAAATGGACGTTTTGATGTAGTTTTGCTGTTGTGGCACATCTTACATGGCTATTACTTCAATTCATCAAAAATTTTCCCTGTGGATGCATGCAACAAAAACAATGTTTTCTTCACAAATTCAAGGCAACACACAATGAATAATTGACATACAAATGGTCATTTTGGTCATGAATTATTCCTTTAAGAATTATTCTGGTATTTGAAAAAAATAAAAAAAAGAGAGATAATCTATTTCGGTAATGACAACACAAAGAGAAGTTCAATTCTAAATCAAAGACCTAAGTTCAGAAGCAGCAGCAGGAGCAGCGACAGGTCCTGTTAATTCTTGTAGCAGCCTGATGTGGCAGGAAAAAATTCACACGGCTACATGTGTGTCAAAATGTGACGTGTGCCCAATTTTGCCTCTGATGCTTCTCTATTGTTTCTTTCAACCCTAGTTCTTGAGCTCACTGACATTTTTCTGAGGATGTTACAACACTTGGTGATTAATGCTTTGTTCAGCCCCCACTCATTATCAATTGTCTGTCAGAACTTTCATATTCTGCTCCCTTTTGTGTGTCTCTTGCGCCCGCGAGCACACCAGGACGACTACTGAGATGTGACAATATGAACGGGGGAAAATGCCAGCCCTGCTACTTTTTCCTGTATCAATTTGACACGCTTGACAGGAACACTTAATACAGCACTCAACGTAAAGAACAAAAGATGTAATTGACTTCAAGCCTCCTCCCAAGATGTTGGTAGGTGACAGTAATAAATTGCGCGTGGATTCACTTTGCTGGGTTTAGGCACATTACTGAATTGCACCAGGGAAGGTTGTTATGGAGAGAAGTTCTCACTGGCACACTGATCACCTGACGAGGACTCACATAGGTGTGCACGTTCCACTTTCTACCTTTTCTGCTTGGCTTACTCTCCAAAGAGGATTCACCAATAGAGAGCGCAGTGTCACTTAAAGCCGCGCTGTTATCCTCTGAGGAGAGTTAATCAAGACGAGGCTGCCAGCTGACGCACATTCTCACATCAAGCATTAGTTTTACGGCAGGTAGCTTCACATTAGCAGCTTAAGCAGCTATCCCCCAAACTGACACATGAAATCTATGTTTTTCTGCCTTGAAAATACATTATTTAATACATAAATAAATAAAAAAAATAGCTGTAACAAAGCCATGAGATCCCTCTCACATGCCTATATTAATAGTAATGTTTTATCTGATAGGAGCGGATGTGTTGCTTTAAAATAATCATGTCATTGCTGATGTTCAAAGCTTTGTTTTATACCATAGCAGGGATCCCTGCAGTTTATTGTAATGGAAGCACAGTGCTTCACATGAAACACAGAGTGCCTCTGCTAAATAAATAATGTAATACACCTTTATCACTTTTATGTAAAGCTTGGAGGAAAACGGGCGGCGCAGCTACATCAAATAGCACAGGCCAAGTATTTAATGAGTGAGGTGGTTATTTAAACTGCCATCTACTAACTGAATTGATAAAGAGATACGATGTGTCAGGATTTCTCAGCTCAGCAGGTGATTGAGTTGGACATTAGCTTTGCAGTAACTAATTAAAGCAGCATGTGGTAGTGTTGGGGGGAAAAAAAGGAAAACGCTGTGAGTTTGTAAAAGCTGGGAAAAGTAGATAAACAGCTAAATCAATCATGTTGTGTGGATGTGATGTTCCATTCTGGATATGGTTCCAGGTTAGCAAAATATCTGCTAATCTTAGCTAACATCCAAGGCAAAGAAATGTCTTATCAAGTCTTTCTATTGTTTCTTACTCCATTGTAATTAGAAAATAACAATATGCAAAGATTTCAGATAGAAGGCTCCTCTTTTTTTGAGCTGTCTGTTGATTTTGCCAAGTGTAAAAATAACGATTGGCTGTGGTTAATTAATTCTAACTCTGGGAGCAACTTCCCAAAAGGCCCAAATTAAACTCCATCCACCCAATGTCTGGAACAGCCAAAGAGTGTTTGTTAAAGAAAGAAACACTCTGCACTTGCTGTTGGACTCAGAGATTTCTCTTGTGAAATTAACTAATCACGTCTCGGGTTGGGTATCGTTTGAATTTTATCGATTCCCAGTTTCAGTTCCAATAAAGTAAAAAAAAAAAGAGGTCAAATGTTTCGAATACAGAAATATTGTTTTGTTATTGTCTGTTTTTGGTTCCCAACCCTAATCATGTCAACAAATATCAGCAAAGTACTCAAATCCACTTCTGTGGTAGTTTCTGCTACATGACATGGCTGTCGGGGCTGGTTAAATTGCAAGAAACTTTTGACAATTATACATTGCATATAGATGCATCAGTAAGTAATAATACAGAGTGTAATCCTACTGTATAAAATCCTACAGTAGCATTACAGTATAATCCGACTAAATATCCAACATCGATTTTGCCAGGTTTTTGTTTACTTATAACCAGTATAATAAAACCTTAACATAGTGCTGTCACATTAAATAAAAAAAAAAGATACATACAACAGTATTGTGTAATGGTTTTGAAGGCACAGACAAATGGTGTTTTCCTGCTGATGTGTGATCATATGTTGTCCTATAGGGCATGGACAAACCGTCACCATTGCCTTATTATCCAGTCTGGATTCTGCACACTCTTCCCACATGTATTTGCAAACCAGTCAATGCATGTGCCTCTTTCTCCATGGTTACTCCCAAATCATTTAACCAATCCCATCACTTATATTTTTCCCTGAGGCTGTGACGTTCTTTCATGACCTCTGTGTCAAACATACACCCTATCATCATATTGTCTTTCACTACACACAATGCCCCCCCACCTCCAGCTTCCTGGCTAAGCATCAGAGGTTGCAACCCTTCAAATCCATCACCTCATTTCCATAAATTCACCTGCACCATCACTCATTTAGATGTAAAGTGTTTGAGTCAGTGCCAAATTATCCTGCATTATAAAGAAAGCAATAAATCATTATCTCGTTGGTCTGTCCTCCCATAGTTGCACCTCCGAGACTCTTCATGTGCTGGTGCTGTCAGTTTGACCGCCAGTCACCCAACTGTGCAAGTGAAGCTATTGGAAACAACATGCACCATGTGCCAAAGAACGATGTTTCTCTTTATGTGTACTAGAGAGAGAACAAATGTTGTCTCAGCAGAAACAAAGAGTTCACAGGACACTTCAGTACTCACTACATAGCACTACCCAAGCTCTGAAAAATACACACAGAATCCCTCATTATAGCATTCCTCCATTTTAATGGGTACGTGTTCACAAAGAACAACAGAAAGACAACTGATATTTTACAATTTCTTCAAGTTTGGCTTTCTAATTTATCAGCCTTTGTTAAGGAGGACTGCTGGGTTTGTGACCAAGTCATTAGTGAGATAGTACTGTGCACTGCCATCAAGGTGACATGGCAGGGCATCAGGGAGACCAGACAGGAGAAGGTGGTGGGGAGAAGAAAGCAAAAAGAACCAGGAAGTCTCAGGAGAGGCCTGCAGAAGATAATGTACCCTTTTCTGTGTCCCTGAAATGCCATCCTCAAACTCAAGGGCAAAGAAGAAAATGGGGTAGAAAATGGAAAGAGAGAAAGATATTTGTGTTCAGGGCAAGGGGAAGAACTTCAGAGGGGGAGGGGAGGGGGGGGAGACAGGAGAGCAGATGCTGGAGGGATATAGGCATTTAAGGAGAGGGAACAAGGGGATATGGTGAGGCAGGATTTAAATTGATGAATCCAAGCAAAGGGAGAGAAGGAAATAGAAGCAGAATGGCAGATAGGAGCTGTTAACAGATAACACACAACCAAAGAGAGAGTGGGAGTGGATATGGTGTTACCAGTGTTGTCTTGAGGGAAAGGAAGTCGGAGTGAAATGTGTTGAAGAAGAAGCAACAAAAGCTTTTGTTGCTCAGACAAACACTGAGAAAGAATGCTTATTTAAAAGATGTCAGAGAAGACAATGAAGGAGAGCAACCGACTGCTGCTGCACTGCAGCTTGAGACTTAAACTGAGCCTCTGTTGCTGCCGCTGCGCAAGGTAAATATATAGATTTAGTTATTTTTCCACTGATTATCAGCCTTTGGCATATGGAATTTCTTAATGTGCCTTTGATGCATCATCCTCTTTGAAGAAAGAAACATAAAACGGGTGAGCGGAAAACAGAATCATACTATAGTAGCTCAGGGTTCTATGTATTACTGCGATTCAATAAGGCAGCTTTACTTCTATTGAAGAGGTTTGCCAGCGAAGATAATCTGTTGTGACAGTACGGTTTAGATTTGACCCGTCAATAGCATGCATATTTTTGAGCATACAAAGTGAAATGAAAAGCATGGCTGCTACTAATCTCTCAGGGCACAAGTCGTTTTGTATCTCAGTTAGACTATAGGAGAAGCAGTTGTGTAAGTGGAGGATACAGTATGTGAGTTAAAGCTGTGAAGAATATTCAGTATGTGAATGTGAAATGGTGAATCACTCTTCTGTTTCTGCATGCTAAATAATACAATAAAAAAACACCAGACCATTCTCATTCCCAACTCATCAAATACCAACGCTTTGTCACGACCCTCTGCATCTGATAACAACTCACAAGTCACACTTTAGCCTCTGTATGAGAGGCACTGGGCTTTAAACCCATCCGCAGCAATATTAGATGCTCAGAGCAAGTGCTCCTGACATCATGTAATGTGGTCGGAAAATCTGTTTAGGGCGGACGGGAGGGGTGGTGGATGGGTCAGACAAAACGCAGGACCAAAAACAAGTAGTTTTCTTTGTATTCACAACTTAAACCATGTGTCCCATGTGTGTTTAAAACTGCGACCCAGTGCGTTCAATAGTGACGCCACAGCGTCCTGACAAAGCGTCCATATGTGATGAGTTGGGAATGAGAACGGGTTCAGAATACACTCCTCTTCCCATCCACTTCAATACAAGGTGACCAGACTTCTGAAATGAAAACCGGGGACAGCTCAGTCAATATATCATTCAAATATCCAATGTTATGAAATAACCATTTGACCATGGTAACTGTTACTGTAATGAATTATGGTGCAGGCCGACTGATAAAATTGGGTACCAAGTAACTCTGTAAATCATAGTTGGTGAAACTACAATGGTTCAATACAGTGTGTTGAATTATCTATATGTACAAGACAGAGAAAAAAGCAACACTACCAGACTCAGACACACTGTAACAGAGAGACACTATGACAGACAGCACGGATAGAAAACAACTGGGCCTACATTACAGAAACACTACAGACAAGACAGAACTGTCCGATCTGAACAGCCCTTAGTGATCCTGGTAGTCTGGTTAGAATAAGAGCAGAAGAGTACATGAGAAAAAGTGAAAAATCTGCTGCCCGGTCTATTTCACTTTGCAGCATATTTGAGCCTCACGTCGGGTTCAGACAGGAGGCAGCCGGCTCGCGAAGCTCTGCGGGCAGACAGTCGGCTTCCGGACCTCCGTGGGCGGGCAGCCGGCTCGCAGACCTCCAGGGGCTTGCGATCTGCATCGATAGTTCGGCGGTGTCAGTTAGACTAGTGGTTCCCAACCTTTTTGCTTAAGGGACCCCTTTTCTATCATTGAGTAAACTGATGATCCCTGAATAAAGACGGAGCGACTACTTTGTGTATCCTACTGTCATTTTGTCCATTCATTGCGTACGTACTCAGAAATTAATGCAACGTCTTGTCTATTAACAAAGACGCAATGTGAACGGGAGAGCGAGTGGTTAAACAGCGTGCATATCTCCAGCTTTAGTAACATATATACATATACACACATACATATAGTTATTTTCAGGAACTTTTAATACAATTCTCTGTATTATGTTTTTTCTTTACAATGAATGAATGAATTTAATTTATTTCAAACATAAAAAAAACAGATTACAAAACAAACAAAACAAGAGTAACAGTGTTCGAAAAGGAGTAGGTAGAAGTAAAATATAAATAAATATAATAACACAAACTTTAAAAACAATAATTTCGTTTAGTTTTCTTCACAGAAATGAATGAAATGTGGAGATACTGTATATATATATATATATATGTGGAGATATATATATATATATATATATATATATATATGTGGAGATAACTGTGTGTATATATATATATATATATATATATATATATTTCAAGTTGTC
>JAOVVB010258440.1:0-19422 GCA_028570985.1 Heterobranchus longifilis
GTGTAAAGCTGCTTTGGGACAATGCCAATTGTTAAAAGCGCTATACAAATAAAATTGAATTGAATTGAATTGAATTGCACACTCTAATATTTTATTGGACCACCTTTTGCTTTGATAACATCTGTGGCATGGTTTTAATAAACTTATGCAATGCCACAACATTTATTTCTGGCCAGAGTCGCATTAATTTTTATCCAAAATCTTGTATTGATGGGAAAGTCGGACCGCTGCATTAAGTATTCTTCAGCACATCCCAAAGATTCTCAATGGGGTAAGACCTGGACTCTGTGGTGGCCAACCCATGTGTGAAAATAATGTCTTATGCTCCCTGAAACACTTTTTCACAGTTTGACTCAACTTAGAATATCAAGAAATCAGGAAAGAAAAAATACATTGATGGGAAAAACCTGGTCATTCAATATATTCAGGTTGTCAGCTGACCGAATTTTTTGGGCACACAACGTTGCTGAACCCAAGATTTGTACAGTAGGCATTAGACATCACTTCATTTGCTTCTCCTTTTACCCTGATTCTCCCATCACTCAGGAACAGGGTAAATGACCACATGACATTTTTTCAAAGCTCTTCAGTCCATTCTTTAACTCCCTAGCAAATGTAAGCATTTTTGTCTGACTAGCCTCATATATAAGTGGTTTATACAGCTGTTTTAATTCCAATCCCTTGGGAGTTTTCCTCACAATGTGCATATGGAAGAGCTCTTATTTCCACAGATAAAGACAACGGTCTACTGCTGTTCTTATTTCCCTGATTTTATTTCACAAATTCTTTAAATATCTCCCATCATCATTCAGGATGTTTTTCTGATCATGTTCCTTCTTCGAAGATGATGGTTCACCACTATCCTTCCAATGTTAATAATGCATTTTACAGTTCTTAATCCAGTTGTAATAGTTTCAGCGATCTCCTTAGTTCTTTTCTTTGCCTGATGCAGGACCTTTCTGAAACATCTTTGCTACGACCACAGGATATGTCTTCTGACATGTTTATTTATTTGCTTTGGTAAATCCAGGTGGTGACTTTTTTTTGGCCAGGGTATATTTATTAATTACATTATATATATAGTTTTCTTATAGTACTTTCTACTTTACTCTTATTTTAATGCAAATTATTAAACAGTTTGCACTTCACCTAATATTACAAGCATTACAAGAACAAAAACCTACCTGCCAATGAACCTGACTCTCATTCTTTTAACTATACAACTATATGAAGGTTTCATAAAGCACTGGAGAGTGAACTATGCTTTTGCCAAATATTTAGTGACACATCTTCAGGAACACATTGTATATGGTTTATGTTCAGAACCGTATAGTTAAAGGTTTTGAGTTACAAGTATACCAAAGCTTAAAGAGCTTAAATCTAGATAAATGTCATTTGGAACACATTGACCTTCTTGACTACCAAACAATGAATAAAGGCATATATAAAATTGCAACCTAGAAGCTGAGAGATTTTTATCTTCTCCTTGACATAACAGATTCTTACTGGATCGTCTGAGTTGTGGTCCAGGTTGCTTGATCCTGTGTGAGAACCCATCCAATCAGTAGAACAGCAGAAGAAACCCAGATGATAGACATTTTATCTAAAGCAACATCAGAATACATTAACACTTTAGGCTTGAAGTTTTGCCATCATACAGTATAAGGAAGCTCTTACAGTATTAACTCGCCAATAAATACTTACATGAGGCCATGATAGTGCTGTAGTGAACACGGAGTACACACTCGGTTCCCTTTTCTACAAATGCTCAAAAAGCAGAACTGCAACAAAACAAGCCGTCATCACTTTCCATATTTAAATATCATCGGGGAAGTGATACAATCATCTGGAAGTTCTTGTTAAAGAGGGTGTGAGAGAGAGCACGACAGACAACAGTCACCCACAATGTCATACAATTTATTTATTTATTTATTTATTAATTTTTTGCAAATTAGGTCAAATTATTAAATTGGGATGTTTGTATTAAGACACAAATTGTGTAATATTTTTCTTTATGCGCCATCTCAGTGAAATGAAGTGAAGCAATGATGTCAGTGATGACTAGACATTCAGCTCTAATTCAAGAAGCTCAATTAAAAAAAAAAATCATAAACCACTTGGGAATTACAGACTTACAGACAGGATTTGGACAACTTGACATCATATATGGACAACTGACTGATAAGTAATTTGATGCCTAATTGTAGCTTCTTAGGTTTTGGTATGTTGGAGGAACCCGGAGTACCCGGAGGAAACCCACCAAGCATGGGAAGAACATGCAAACTCCATATTTGGTCATTTTACCCAAAAAAAGTAAACCCAGAAAGGCTGGGCCACCTACTGAGATGTCTTTGGGAGAAATTCACACACACAGTAACACAGAGTTCAGGATGGGACTGACGACCCTGATGTAGGTCAAGTCTTATTAAATAATTGCAGAATAAACAACTGATAATGTGATCTTTGCTGTTTACATTTCTGAGTGTGATTGTAACTTCCTTTGTCTAGCCAGTGAGGCAAAACTCAATTCTGGGAGATGCATAACAGATGTAGTGTGTACATTTGACTGTCCATTTGGAAAGAAACAAGTCACAAGTATGTTTACACATTTTCTAATTAAAGTCTTTTTTTTCCTTTTCACTTTTTTGTCTTGGAAGTGTTCCAAAGAACTATCCTTTATTCAATTATCAATTAATCATTCAATTAATTAATTTATTATCAAATTGATTTTCTTGGTAAAATACAACTCATGCTTGTCAACAATGCAAATTGAATAATATTCTGAATGTAAATAATATAAATGCATGGGCTAATTAGCCTGTAGAATTAAAATCATTTCACGAGCGAACATCAGAACTTCAATACTGACGTTCATTTCCAGAGTTTACTGTTGTCTGAGGCTTCAACTAACACTGACTTCTCTGTTTCGAACCTTGTAAATCACATGACTGCAGTTTTTGTCTGCTTTCCAGTTTCACTTGGCCACATCAAAGTTGATTTATTGCTTAACAGTACGTTTGGAGAGAGAAATAGATGTGTAAATAGATGCGTGTGTGTGTGTGTGTGTGTGTATAATTTGTATTTTAATCCACAGAAGAATTATAAATGATATGCCAGAAAAATTCCAATGTGTTCTTAATGCTTAATCATAATTATTAATCCAATATTAAACTTTGTTTTAAGAATAACAAGCATGTAGAGCAAAGCTTAAAACCAGATGTAGTTTGTTCTCTCTTGTCCACCATACTTGGCGTCTGCTCAAGAGCTCTCTGGTTTGTGTGTGTGTGTACATCCTTGTATGGCCCCACGCTAGACAAGCAGCAGGACGCTTCGCAGAGAACACTCGGACATGAGACACTTACTGGTAACCACTTTCAGATTCTTTATATGTTGTCCAGTTGTTGGCTCCAAAACCATTTATTCTTTAAAGTAGTCCAGGAGAAAGGTCTTTTTTTTTTTTTTTTAATTGGACTTGTTCTTATAAACAGGCCAATAACAGCTTGACCTCTGTACTTCTTGGACCTCTCTAAAGGGAGGAACAAGTATGTATTGATTTCTGTCTCTGTCTTGATATATTATAATATCTGATTTTAATAATCTTTCTTAAATGTAAAAATGAAATCTGGAATTTAAAATTTTTGCTTGGAAAAAACAAACATGCAAGAGCCATAGAGGAGTGTTGGCCAGAAATAACCTTTGTTAACTGATACTCAAGGAAGCCATGCACTGTATAAATCTCTGATAAAGTTTTAAATTAGACAACTTTAACATTTCTTAATCTGTTCTCTTAAGTCACCAACCGCAGAAAATATACCGAAAGACCTTTATGTAATCTAAGCATGCATCCCGTGTATTCCCTGATTCACTGTAGATGGGAGATGTCGATGTAATCTCAAATCAATCTGTATAAAGAATTTAAACAAAAGAAAAGAGGTCACTTCAGTGTCACCCACACACTCCTGCTTTAGCCAGTGTACATGTGGAGACACTCATGTGTTATGCTCCACCCCTATCAGTGACCCGTGTTCTGGTTGGTCTGTGAACATGTGGTGTTGTCCCGACAGGCTAAAAACACATCCGACTCCATTTTCACTTGCACATTTGACCTTGGACACCATAACACTCGCTATGTGCCTGATTCATGTGCAGCAAACAGGTGACTGGACTCATAGGACACTTAGTGCAGACATTAAATGAGAGCTCATTCGCAAAATATAATGTAAAGACTAAACTTTTTGTGAAAAAGAGATTACAGGAACAGTATTAACACCGCCTATAATCTTTACAACCTTAATAATCTTTATAATCATTGATATGGGAAATAAGAGCATATTGTGTGTTGAAACCTTTTAAGGGTCAATAGGTGTATGATCATTTTAGACCTTTTTGTTTTTGATGTTTAATATACCCTGATCAGCCATAACATTATGACTACCTGCCTAATATTGAGTAGGTTTGCCACCATAACAGTGGTACACTGTGTGTTCTGACACCTTTCCATCACACCCAGTATTAACTTTTTTTATCCATCTGGTCTACAGTAACACTTTTTTTTTTTTTTTTTCCCTGATTTTCCCCAATTTAGTCGTGTCCAATTCCTCTCCGTCACTAGGGGGCTTCCACACCACAATAAGGCTACTACTACCACTCAGTCAAGAGGGCTAAAGACTATCACGTGTTTCCTCCGAACAACATGATGCCAGCCGACTGCATCTCTTCAAACTGCTCGTTCAAGCACCGTTGGTGGAGGCGTAACACACTCGGAGGACAGCGCTATCCGCTCCCTCCGCTCGCTTGAGCTCACAGCCGCCCCTGATTGGCTGTAGAGCTGTGATTAATGTGGGAGCACTAAATACCTCTCATCCCTCCCCTCTAAAAGAACTCAGCCAATTAGCTATCTCTAGACCTCCGGCTGCGAGAGGTTACAGCATCACCCGGGAATCAAACTTGCGATCTCCGTGATAGGGCGAGCACTTTACAGTAGCACTCCTATTGGATCAGACTCCTCATGTGCATCAGAGAGCCTTGGCCACCCATCACTCTGTCGCCAGTTCACCGGTTTTCCTGTCTTGAATCACTTCTAGTATGTCCTGACCACTGCAGACCAGAAACATCCCACAAGAGCTGCAGTTTTGGCGTTGCTCTGACCCAGTCCTCTACCCATCACTATCTGGCCCTTGTCAACGTCACTCAAATCCTTATGCTTGCCCATTTCTTCTGCTTCCAACACATCAACTAGTGAAAAAAGGTTCACTTGCTGCCTAATATATCCCACCAGCTTCCGCCCACCGTGGTAACGAGATATAGAACATGCTATGGTCAGAGGAATTCCAAAACTCCACAGGTCTTGTGCGATGTTCCTGGTCGGTAGGGGTCAGGACATACCAAAAGTGATCCAAGGAAGGAAAACCGGTGAACTCATGACAAGGTCATGGGTGGCCAAGGCTCACTGATGCACATGGGGAGCAAAGGCTGGCCTCGTGTAGTCTGATCCACTAGAAGTGGTAGTGTAGATCAAATTGAAGAAAAGGTTAATGCTGGTTCCAATAGAAAGGTGTCAAAAGACACAGGCCATTAGTGTTTTGTTGGCAAGGGGGGGAACTTGTTTAATATCAGGCAGATGGTCATAATGCTATGGCGGATCAGTGTATGTACATTTAGATTCTACTTTATTTGGAACACCGCTACACCTGTACATTCATGCAGTTATCAAATCGGCCAGTTACTGCAGCAGCACAATGCAAATAAATAAATAAATAAATAAATAAATAAATATGCAGATAAAGATCTTTAGTTAATGTTCAAATTAAACAGGGTTGCTGGTACCAGAAAGGCTGCTGTAGGTTTTTTTTTTTTTTTTTAGATCTGCTGATCTCCTGAAAATTTGATACAAAACAGTCTTTCCCAGAATACTGTGACATTGAAAATCCTTTCTTGAGATATGGGTGGAAACACCCACAGGAAGGATTCTGTAAATCATATCACTCTTTACAACTATATCTCAGAACGTACACATAATATCCAAACCTGAGGTGTGTGGGCTGCTATAGCAGATTAGATACACTATATAGACAAAAGTATTTGGCCAAACCTGTTATTCATTGAATTGAGGTGTTTCCATCAGGCCCCTTATCCCCAGTGAAGGGCAATCTTAATGCTTCCGCATACCGAGACATCTTGGCAACACTTTGCGGAAGGCCCTTTTCCATTCCTACATCACTGCACAAAGCAAGGAATATAAAGACATGGTTTGATGAGTTCAGTGTGGAAAAACTTGACTGGGCCACACAGAGACCATGACCTCATCAACCCCATCAAGCATCTTTAGAATGAACTGGAATGTAGATTGCGTGCCTGACCTTATAAACTCTTTACAGAATGAATGGGTACGAATTCCTACAGAAACACTCCTAAATATTGTTCAAAGCCTTCCATGAAGAGTGAAGAGCTGCTATATCTGCCAAAGGGGGACCGACTCCATATTGAAGTATATGCATTTGGATACAATGTCATTGCAGGTCATTTCCCCAAAATATTTTTGTCCACATAGTGAAACTGCATGTACTGTATGTGCAGGTGTTTCTAATAAAGCCCACAGTGTCTGCACTTCCATTGTACCTAAATCTACACACTTATGAAAGTCCCACTTATAATCCTCCGTAAGTAAAGTGAGGACAATGTCATGCTCCTTAGAAAGCTTTGTAGAAGCTAGTTTTAATTTATTTTGGCTGTATGTTTGGGATAATTTTCTGATTGTCCTCGTTGAAACGTAGGACACTCTCAGGATTCAATGTCTTGAAGAATTACATTTGATTCTCCTCAAATGTAATGACCTAAATTATTACCAAAGACCTGTATGTTTTTATTTTTATTTCAAAGAATTTCTGATTTTCTAATTGCTTTTAGACATTCATTTGTGTTACTGCTCTCTGAAAATGGCCAGGTTGGTTTGAGCTGCCAGGAAGGATACCGTAACTCGCCCTACCACTCTTTACAACTATATCCCAAAACGTGCACATAACATCCAAACTTTAGGCGTGTGGGCTTCTAGAAAAGAGTGGATAACTGCATGTATGCGCAGGTGTTTCTAATAAAGTCCACAGGCTGTGTACTTCCAGTATATCTAAATCTACACACATAGTGTCATTTTACTTTATGTGTAATTATATGCCTTCTTAGACATAATGTCATGCTCTTTAGAAAGCTTTTGTGGAAGCTACCTATAGGTACGAGTTATTTTGGCTGTACGTTTGGGATAGTTTAAAATGATTGTCCTTGTTAAAATGTTGGACGCTCCCAGGATTCAAAGTCTTGAATGAACCATGACATTTGATTCTCCTCTTACATGTCCGGGCCCATTGCTCTATTCATGTTCTCTTTTGATACCATTTGGAGAAAAGGAGCCTCATATCATTGAATTAAATGCATTTGTATTATTGTTATTTGCATGCATGAAAGAATAAAATAGTTTGTGTTTACACCCATCCGGCATTAACAGGGATTCCCTCTGAATGTTACCGTATTAAAACATTTGCAGTTACAGGAATGGTTCAAGCCTTTACTATGGTCTGTAGGTTTTCCATTCTTTATTAAAGTTGTCTCTAAGAAAGCTCGGAAGCACTTTGATCATGATTGTTTATTCTATGTCATTAACAAATGACACGTGACAAATAACTATTGAATATCACAGATTATAGATGATTGCCAGACCTGTTCATAGAATGTGAGAAAGCATGCAGTGAATCATTATTGCAAATTGTCTTGGCTGAAAAGAAAGTACATTCTTTCAACGGAGAATCGGCCAATAGTTTAAAAAAAAGTCTGAATTATGTAATAATTATAAACAGAAATATCAGAGAATAAGAATAGCCTTGTGGTCTGGTATTAATATCCAAATAGCTATTCAGAGAAGCACGTTGTGGGCGTTCTTATGTCAGCTGTGTGAACTGATAATACCGACATCTAAAATTTATACTTTGTTTTATTTACTTTTTTTTTTTTTTGTCTAAGTGACTATAAAAAGTTATGGAAGTGCTTCATTTTAAAGTTTGTCGAAGGAAATCTCTGATGATACTCAAGGTTCAAATATAAGGAAAAGCAAAAGCACCACTGTGTCAAGCCTAATAAACATCATTACAATACAGCATCTGCAACAGAATCAAATGTAGGTTGTTTCTAGAGTCTTGTTTTTAGTGACTTAACATGCCATCAGATTCTGCTTCCTTTGACCTTCCTAAAGTCCAGAATATTGTAATTTTCTTCTTTTGGATCATAACATCCAAAAGCTATGCGGCAGTAGCACAAGTTTCGAGTATTGTAATGTCATGTTGTCGCATTGTCACTTTGTCGCTCTTGATTGCACATTTGCATGTGCACTTTAAGTTGTCTCTTTTGTAAAAAACATAGATGGTTCCCTGTTAACTTAAAATGTCAATCTGTCTTGTCCCAGCTAGCCGGCTAATTAGGTCTCTAAGTTAGCTAGTTAGTTTCTGTTAATTTATGTTGTAAATTTATTTTGCATGCAGCACCTTGGTCCTGGAGAAATGTTGTTTCGTTTCACGGTGTACTAAACTGGTCGAAATGACAATAAAAGCCTACTTGACTTGACTTGAGGTCCCACTAGTGGAGGATCTTCACCTCTTAAATGGGAGTAAATTACAAACCAGGCCAGTGATCAACTATCAGCTTCAACTAAATCCTGTACAAATGATTTTAATGCCTTGAATTTTTCCTAAAAGCCAAAAAAAAACCCAAAAAGAAATAAGTAATCACTGTTTCAAAAGGATCAAATTATTGGGCTGCATCGAGCAAACGCCTTAGGAGATATGAACCAAAATTGGTTAAGGATTAAGAATCCTTAAACACATTATCAAACCTGGAAGGATAGTGCTGAACTTTAATGAAGAATTGTTGTCAGGAAAAAAAAAAAAATATGAATGTAGATGACTTAAGCACGTGATGAAGTTGCAAGGCAAAAAATTGGCAGTAAAAAGCCAGAGCATTTTATAGTTTAATAGTGAAAACAAGAGCATTTCATACACACACACACACACACACACAATCTGATGAGAATCTCTAGAATAGGAACCGAACAGCTGTGTATCCATAATAAAATCACTCAATGAAGTAAGACTAATCAAATAAAAGACTTGAATTTGCTAGGGAGCATAAAGATTGGACTTTGGAACAATGATAACAGATTCATGTGGAGTCCAGACCGACCCTATTCCAGAGTGATGGGTGCATCTGTGTAGGACAAGAAGCGCATGTACACGATCCATCATGCATAGCGGACGCTGTACAAGACTATGGAGGCAGTGTTATGATCTGGGGGTTGCTTCAGTTGGACAGGTTTAGGGCTCAGGAATGTTATGGGGCAATAGAATGAAGGCAGCTGACAACCCGAATGTACGGAATTACCAGTTTATCATATCTATGGAGTTTTTCTTCCCTGATGGAACAGGTATAGTCCAGGCCTCAAATTGTAAAAGATTGGTTCAGGAAGGATAAGGAATCATTTTCACATTTTATGACCTGGACACCATTTTGTGTCCTGAACGTGATTCAATCTGAAATCTTACAATGTGCAAGTTTCTTTTTTACTTTCTTTCATCCAGACAGTGTATAAAATGATTGCACTGAACATTGATGTAGAACATGGTCATCCCAGTTCTTCAGCCAACATTTTTCACAAGTTGGAACCTTTAATTATGTAAACAAAGATCTGAAAAAAGAAAATGTTTCAAGGGCTTGTAAACATCCCATTTCAGATTTAGCCCCATGTGTTGCAATAACCTCCGGCCTTCTGCAAAGGCTTTGCACTCGATTCTGAATGCTGTCGACTTAACCATTTAGTCACAAGAGGATCAGTAGAGTCAGGCACTGATGTTGAGCAAGGTGGCCTGTGATGATGTAGGCGTTCCAGTTCATCTTCCAGGACACTCAAATTCTTGCACTCCAAGTTGAGTGCCAAACATGTCAACATGTGCGTTGCTTTGTCATGCTGGAACATATTTGGATCTCAGATTTACAGGAAATCTCAATTTACTGGAAGTGTCAAAGATGCATATCTGGCAGAGCCCCGCCCCCACCTCGGCTACTCAGACCACATCTCTGTTATGCTAATTCCAGCATAACACTCGTCAGGCGTTCAAAACCGGTTCTGAAGCAGGTGAAAATCTGGCCAGCAGGAGCCATCTCTGCTCTTTAGGACTGTTTCGAGAACACCGAGTGGAACATGTTTAGGGAGTCTGCAACTTATGGCGACTTCACCGACTTGGAGGAGTACACGTCATCAGTGACCAGATACGTCAATAAGTGCACAGATGACATCACTGTCTCCAAGAGGATCATCTCACGACCGAACCAGAAACCGTGGATTACTGCGGAGGTGCGTACACTTCTGAGGACCCGAGACTCTGCTTTCAGAGCGGGGGACAAGATGTCTTCAACATCTCTCTGAGAAGTGCCGTCGTTCCCACATGCTTCAAGTCTACCACCATCGTCCCGTGCAGAAGAAGTCTTCCATGCCACTTTTCATATTTATATTTATTAATAATAAATTAATAAACGCCCCGGGCGTTGCATCCTAATGGCAGCAATTTCTAACCTGTCACTAATGACTTTCAGGGCATTCTCGGAAAGCCAAAAAGACCTGGAGGCTGGAAAAAATCCTTAGAAAAACAAGAGGGTCCTTCATACACTATGATGTAATAGGGCTGATATCATAGTGCTTGGGCCCTATTAAAAAAATCAATTCTTAGAAGAACAAGAGGGCACTCACAAACTAACATAATAGGGCTGATGTTCATAGTGCTTGGGCCTTAATAAAAAAAAATCCTTAGAAGAACAAAAGGGCCCTTCACACATTATGACGACATACTGTAGGGCTGATGTTCATAGTGCTTGGTTCCTAATAACAATATTTAGAGGAACAATAGGGCCGATGTCATCGTGCTTGGGCCCTAAAAATCTGTACATGGGTGTACACATTGAGACACCCTGACTTAAGTTAAGCCTTTATTTTTCACATACTGTACATTACTGTGCACTAAAAAAATTTCTTCACATATCAGAGTGCAGGGTCAGCACGATATGGCACCCCTGGAGCAGATAGGGTTAAGGACCTAGCTCAAGGGTTCAACAATGGCAAACTGATGGAGGTGAGGCTTGATCCGCCAACCATCCGATCAGTACCTCCGTTTTGTATGCCTGCAAGTTCCATTATACAGATGAACCAGCCCTGGTTGCTATTGAAGAAGTTGTGCAAGGAGTGATTGACTACATTTCATTTGCTTTAGACTAAAGAGTGGGCACATCACTATGAAAAGGTTAATCACTGCTACTGAAAAAAGAAGGCAGAAAGAGTATAAAAGTGCTCATGAGTTTATGCCAGGCCAGCCAACAAATAGGGTTGTCCAAATGACTGCATCCATAATAATTTTTCCTTATTTAAAATGTTATATATAGTTCTACGTATATCTACAGTATGTTTCATTTATTTCATACCCAAAATTGCTTTCATTATTAATAAAATAATTAACATTGCAAGGAAGTTATTGAAATAAAATAATTAATATTTTTATTAAAAAGTATTAATAAACATGCAACGTGCTAGTAAGTAATAAAAAAAAGTTTGTGCACTATGCAGGACGGGTGGACACACATTTTAGTATAGATTTTTGTGCCAATAGGTCACATGACCTGGAAGGTATTGAAATAAAATGTCGAATTATTACATATTAATTATAAATAATGATTAAAACTGATAATATTAAATAAAAAAGGTTGTGCCCTCTGCAAGCCAGGTGGACACACATTTGAGAATAGATTTTGAAGCAATAGGTCACATGACCTGAAAGGTATTGAAGTAAAATCATTGAAAATTCTATAAAAAAATGATTGATAAATATGAAAAGTGATAATATTGAATAAAAAAGGTTGTGCCCTCTGCAGGCAAGGGGGACACACATTTTAGAATAGATTTTGAGGCAATAGGTCACATGACCTGGAAGTTATTGAAATAAAATATAGAATTATTAATATTAATTATTAATAAATATGAAAAGTGATGAAATTGAATAAAAAAAGTTTGTGCCCTCTGAAGGACAGGTGTACACACATTTTAGAATAGATTTTGAGGCAATAGGTCACATGACCTGGAAGGTATTGAAATAAAATGCAGAATTATTACATATTAATTATTAATAAATATGAAAAGTGATAATATTGACAAAAAAAGGTTGTGCCCTCTGCAGGACAAGTAGACACACATTTTAGCATAGATTTTGAAGCAATAGTTCATTTATTCATTTTAAATATTAATGTTTATAATATTAATATTATCTGTTTTTCAGTCGGACAGTAATTTGCAGATGATCCCTAACTCGCGCAGTAGGTGAAGTGCTTTTGCCGGACACTGACTTGCTGGACTTAGAAAATCTCCGCTGTAAATCAGCGAATCTTCGCTACAAATCTGGTGGCCGGAACTCGAATATCCAATGTCCAACGTCAAACCAACTTCACCATTCGGTTCCCATTGAAGCATTTTTTAATCGTTAATGACCGCTGGTGTTTTGCCGGCACGTGTTTGAATGAATTAGAAAAATGACTTAAACGGCACAAATACGTGCCGGCAAAATGTGTAAAATGTTTATATTTTTATGGTGAAATTCAAAATCCTCCCACTTGGGGTATTTATATTAAGAGGGCGGATTTTGTATTCCACCGTAAAAAAAATCTAACCTTCATGAGCTTGCACCACGAAGCGAAATAATTGGAATAAACACAATCCAGTAAACAGTGTGCATTAATAAGGAACACATTTGGTAGTCATTATACTGTACAAATCTGTCTAATGCATATACACATGTGCCATCTATGCATTGTTCATATTAATGGTCTGTTTTGGGTCATGAGAGCATGTTCAGATATTATGTTGAACTGTTCAGAAAATGAGTGATCAGCCAGACGAGTCCTTGCATTGAAATTATGGGCCAAAATAAGGAAATTGTCAACTGTGTTAACCATTAGTTTAGTTAATCACTCATTCCATCCATCTAGGTACCTCTGTAGTCCAACAGCGGACTGTGGAGGCCAAGGGTGACCATTGTGTTTATTCCCATTTGTACGACCGTGGTAGGACCTCTGGTCAACATTCACATGCTATGGGCAACTTTGGAACACCAATTAGCCTAATCTGCATGTCTTTGGACTGTGGGAGGAAACCAGAGAACCCAGAGAAAACCCAGCAAGCACGGGAAAAACATGCAAACTTCATGCATACACACCCAACACAGGAATTTACTCAGGACCTGGAGGTTCAAGGCAACAGTGCTAACCACTATGCCACTGTGCCACCCCACCGATTGCTCATTATTCCTACATCATTGCTGTTATTTGTCTACATATGTCACAGAACACATTATTCATATGGCTACACTTTCTTTGTCATTTTTAACACATTTTAAAATCCAATTATTTTAAATAGATAAAAAGATGAGACACAGGGCTCATTGAGATGCTGATCCTGAAAGGAGGCGAGTATATATGGAGAAGCAGAGAAAAGCACAGCACAAGCGTGATTAAAATCTCTGCCACAGAACAAAATGACATAATTTGATGCTGGTCACTTTGCTTTGGGACCGATCATTTTTGTGTTCCAGGACAAAATTCTCTTAGTAACACAGTTGACAAACTGAGTAGAATCCATTTACCTTAAAAACAAAAATGTTTAAGCTTTTCAACTAGCAGATATGTTACACTGAAGGAATTTACTAACTTGAACCACTATTTTGTCTATTGTGAAAGAAAACAGTTTTTGTACTTTTTTAACTGATGTGCGACATGCATGATCATGCATGACAACTGCATGACAACTTGTGCATGATCATCATGCACAAGTTGCCGAATGTTTTTGAAATGGGCAACCTTTTGAAGCGAAGCAGCAGCGTCTTCCGATAGTGATGACCACGTACTTTAGCATCGTCACAGGGAAGTTAATCAAACGTAGCGATGCCACTAATCATACGACTAAGTTCTACATTTCAGTTAGTTTTGCAGACAAACCCATGTCTATCTGTCTATCTGTGAGACAGTAAATTTCCTGGAGAAGACACTCTTGTTCTTCTAAGGATTATTATAATTAGGGCCCAAGCACTATGATATCAGCCCTATTATGTCATCAAGGTGTGTGAAGAAGCCTCATGTTCTTCTAAGGATTATTATTTTTTAGAGACCAAGCACTATGACATAAGCCCCATTACATCATAGTGTATGAAGAGCCCTCTTGTTTTTCTAAGGATTTTTTCCCAGCCTCCAGGTCTCTTTGGCTTTCCTAGCATGCCCTGAATGTCATTAGTGACAGGTTAGAAACTGCTGCCATCAGGATGCAACGCCAAGATCGCACACAAGATTTTGCTGCATAGCTTATAGCTTACAAATAATTCGTTACCTTACTTAAGTAGAAATTTTGGGTATCTACACTACCCAGTGTATAATATGATGCTATGTGCAACATGGAAAAGATCAGTATGTACCCAAAGTACATGGGAAAAACCCAGTAAGATGATGCATGAACTATACCTATTTTATAGCTAGCTGTCATAATGTACAATAAGCAGACATATGGTAACATGCTTAGTGCAGTACCCGAACATATTTCAGAGACACATGCATACTTAATGAAGGACTGAAACATGTGTTGGAACTGTCCATGCTGTCCGAACTGTCCAGAATGATGCAATGGGCACTCGGGCAAGAACAATCAACTAAAAGGTTCAAATACAATACGTAAATACAACAAAGTCGGAAATAAGACAAAAATATTGTATAGCGCGGAAGAGATGCTTACCAATGGTCTGTAGAATAAACCTGGAAAACCAGGAATTGTATAGTAAAAAATAAGCACTGATCTGTTATTTTTTTAACTAAACCAAATATATAAAACTAGAATAATGCAAAATAATTTGCAAGAAAAATTAATTATAATGGGAAAAAAATAATATGTCCTACAGATGATGTAGAGAATCAGGTGACGAGGAATATGACGTAAAACAATAGGGTGGTAAATTTAAACATAATAGGAGAATTTCTTGGAAAAAGTTAGACCATAACGAGTTCCAAATTTGGTAAGGAATGGAAAAAAGAACTGAGGAAGGGGATAGGTGTGCATCCCTCCTCTTGTAAATTGTATATAATGACTAGCTGTCTGACGTTCTGCTCTTCATCTGGCTTGGGTTTATAATTCAAATATTCAAGTGCGGCTCACTTGGTGTTACGAACTGTAGTATATTCGGGTATGTTCCTTGTGTTTTGGTTTCTATGTCTTTCAGGTCCTGGGATTGGACAATCTTTGTTTCCAGAGCGACAGGGATTCCCGTGGGAACTGTAACCCCAGTTAGTTTTGCATGACTCAGTAATGCACTGCAACATTGTTATTGTCAAATTGTGATTCACAATTAGCCTGTTCATCACTAAATGGAGCTAAAGTAAATTCAAAATAAAAGATGAATGATATAAATATAAGAATAAAACCCCGAGAAGTAAATGTAAGACTCCTACTGGTTAAGAGGGAGCAAGCCCCGCCCTCACCTGCTCTGTAGCGTCGCATGTGCTTACACACACACACACAGAGACGGATGTGCATGAGACCACTGTTGATTTAAACTGTGAGTTATTGCTGGAAAAAAACAACTATAAACGTGATAAATTGAGCAAATATCCATACCGGAAATCTGCAAGGATTTCGGAGGGACGAACTTGGGTGAACTTTTTGAACTTCGGAATCAACGCGGTGAGTCGGAAGCTGTTAAGCTACACTTGAAGCTAAAAAGCTAGCAAGAAGTTAACGGGAAACATAATGGCCAATTTCAATGTTGTAGATCTGCACGGGTGTGGATGAAGCGGACAGGATCTTCTCTAAGAGTGAACATTTGAAGCGCGCTGGTGAGTTAGATTGGGACTGGGCGAATCAGGCTAATGGAAAAGCTAACTAGCCTAATGCTCCTAGTTGTAGCTGGAGTCGACCATGTTTTCACTGTGGGAGAAACCACACAGTTTCTTTATGAAGTTTAACTACTTTGAGCACTCATCTAGTGTGCTGATGATAGTTTAATATTACTTGTTGAATATTAAACGCACTAAAATAAGATGATGGGGAAGAAGTTAATTTTGATATTAAGGGTTATGAAGCTATTTTATTTTCTTGTTACAATGATGCTTGAGCAGCCCTGTATTGATGTTTCTGCATATTTTTTATGATGCTGCTGCCTTAACAAACTGTAAAACTATAGTCTGTGGACCTTTGTATATTTTTGGTAAATTTATTTTGTACATTAAGTGTAATCAACATATTGCTTCATTACTATGCAATGTAAAGCAATGCTCCTGGTCGTTCAGTTAAAGGAGCGGTACTGTAAAGATAACCTACCATAGTTTATGGTTTATTAATGATTTCTGATAGAAATGTGCACTATGATGATAAAATAAGATGATTGTGATTTAAAGATTGCATTCATGATTAACATGCACTGTCTAGATTAGTTAGAAATTAAAATGAATGTTTTGTGCTTGTTTAGTTAAAGCACTTGCATTATTTACACATATGGCCATATACATCACTATAGAGTGTGTGAATCGAATTGTAATAGCCCTGTTGTTTACAGGCTAGGTTTTTGTGGGACCGTGAGATCTGGATTTCTTCCTGACGAGGAAGATGGCGAGCCTTTCTTTTTGAATCGAACCGGAGCCATTCCGAGTTGGCCCAGAAGGGCAGGTTGCTCTTCTTTCATGAACAATCACAACAGTGCGGTAGGACGAAATCGCACCAATCACAGACTTTTGACTTTTTGGATTTTACTTGACTGAACACTGACTATTACGCTGGCAAGACTGACATATCTGAGCTCAGATAGGATTGGGAAATTACTATTGCTGTTGTTTTTATTTTATATTTCCATTCCTGTTAGAAAGAGTTGTTTACTCATTGTTATACATATCAATACAATTCAAGACAATTTTATCTGTGACTCCAGTCATTCTTCTCCATGCAACTCACTTTATCCCTCCTGCGAATCTAGCTATTGGCCCATTTTCTCCATTTTACCATAACCTACCCTACCCTATCCTGTAGCGGGCTACAGAAATTGGCGAGCCAGCCAGGAGGGTTGCGGAGTTGTTAGCCCACCCAAGATTTGATAAAACCTTTAAGAGTGCCTGGAGCTTCACAGTTACTTGTTTTTTTTCTTTTCCAACTACTGGTGCTTTCACATGCCCTAACAATGGAAGTTGTGAAAACAGAGAATGTTAAAGTTCAAAATGCTGTTTTGGTCAGTGGTTTAACTAACACAGACATTGATAACGAAATAATTGAGTTCTTAGAAGCTTTCGGTCCTGTCAGTAGGCACATTAAATTACCAACGGGGGGTCAGATTATTGTGGAGTTTCAACATGAGGCTACTGTTAAGGAACTAGAGAAAAGGTATTTGCCTTGTGACAGACCTTGCACTGTAAAACCAGAAGTCATCTATCGCATACGAGACCTAGCCAGTGCATATAGCATTGAAACCAGCGCATCAGCTACTGTAACTTACCTGTCACAGCTTAAAGACGTGGCAGCACGAAGCAACCGATCGTTTAAAGACCTTTTGATGGATGAGCTAGCTAAAATTGGAGAGTCGTTGGGAGGGGAGGTCCACACAACTGAGCCTTCCACAGAACAAGAGCCAGTGTTCCGCAGTGATGAGGCCCTACCTTCTCCCCCTTTAACAACCAATAGTGACCATGTAAGCGCCTGGGATGATGCTCACCCACCTGTAGAGGCTGAGAAACCAACCCCTCAGATTCCCACCAACCTCTTAAGCACCCCTGAAGTGCAGCGAGTTATTGTAGAGCACATTGTTAAAAGCAGCGACGTTGTTCCCTCACCAAACTCGCAATACAGATTAAAACCTTTTTCAGGGAGAGTTCCACACCCTCATTTCGAAACTGATTATGACACTTGGCGCAGCAGCGTAGAGTTTTGCTTGACCGATCCCTCATTCACTGAAACTCAAGTTGTGCGAAAAATTGTTGAAAGTCTTTCACCCCCTGCAGCAGACCTGGTGAAAGCTCTTGGTCCAAAAGCAAACCCCAAAACTTACCTCGAACATCTTGATTCTGCTTATGCAACTGTAGAGGACGGTGATGAACTCTTTGCTCGCTTCTTAAACACCAACCAAAACGGAGGCGAAAAACCCTCATATTACCTGCAAAGATTGCACACCGTGTTAAACCTAGTAATAAAGAGAGACGGAATTGCGTCTAGTGATGTTAATAAGCAGCTCTTGAGACAATTTTGCAGAGGGTGTTGGGACAGCTCATTGATTGCAAACCTTCAGCTCGAACAAAAGAAAGACGATCCACCTCATTTTGCGGAGCTACTTCTCCAATTACGCACAGAAGAGGACAAACAGGCGAGTAAAGCAAACCGCATGAAACAACATTTGGGGGTACAAAAGACTCGTGCGTATTCCAGCATGCAAACTACGTGCCCTCAAGGTAGGAATGATTATGAGCATGAGATGGATCACAATTCTGCCGATCTCCAGAAGCAAATTGCTGACCTCAGGACTCAAATCGCACAGCTCAGAGCTGACAAGACAGAGAAAAGATCAAAGAAACCCCAGAAGGAAGCAAAACCGAACTTGAGTACCAAAACTCCTGACAAGCTAGAGCGAATACCACAAATCGCTGCCGTGTCAGCCAAACCCAAACCTGGATATTGTTTCAAGTGTGGGGAGGACGGTCATATCGCCTCTAACTGTAGTAATGAGGCGAACCCAGCATTAGTAGCCGCTAAAAGGAATGCCCTCAGACACAAGCAGCGGGAATGGGAACTATCAAGACCAGTCGGTGAGTCTTTTAATTTAAACTAGAAGGAGCCCCTGTCGCGGGACAGATGGGTGCTAAATTTGAACCAAGTCCCACTAAGACAAGGACAGCAAAAGCTCAATGTAAAACAGCTAATATTCACTCAGTGCCTAAACTTCCCAAAAAACTTGTGGGTAAAAAATGCACAGCCCGAATTGTTATCAGTGGTGTTGAATGTAGTTGCTTGCTTGACTCAGGCTCTCAAGTAACCACTATTGCCCAGTCTTTCTATCAAAAACACTTACCTGATCATCCTATAAAACCCATCAGTGATCTCCTAGAGGTCGAATGTGCGAATGGTCAAACAGTCCCCTACTTGGGATACATCGAGACGAGTATCGCGTTTCCCAAGGCTCTCGATCAGTCAGAGCTTGAACTAACTACTCTCGCCTTAGTTGTCCCTGACATTCGCTCAACCTCAGACACACCTCTACTCATTGGCACAAACACACTTGACCCCTTATATGAGCATCTTTGTGAGAGCACCTTACCTGACTTTAAGGTACTCCCTTA
>JAOVVB010258458.1:0-19420 GCA_028570985.1 Heterobranchus longifilis
ACACAATGACTTTACTTTCATCTTTCCAACCCACTTACGGCTTTCTGTTTCTTCTGTTGGTGGCGGGAAGAGAAGGTGATTCTGTTTGGTGAGAAGAAAAAGGGGCTCTTGCGGTGAAAATCACTCCTCGCAGGTTTAGAAGGGAATGCATGGTGTGAAACAAAGTGGTTGCTGTGCGGTGCGAACGAAGTGTCTGGTTAAACAGCCACTCATGGGGCTATGCTCCCATCCACAGCCCCCTCTGGTGCAGACCCAGACAGTCACCATCACAGCTGTCTCCAACTCCTCCCCCAGTGGCATCTCCACCACAGAGGTCCCTATCGTCCCGACCAAGACCTTCATCTATGAGTCTTCAAAGGTAGGGGCTCCAGCACCCGCTCAGCCCAGATCTGTCTCCGCTGTTAGGCCATATCAGAACTGTAGCAGAGCAAAGCAGGTCTGGGAGGACCAGGTTCTGGGGCTCCACAATGAGCAAGCACTGCACCTCCCCTGGCTGAAGCTCAGGGTCACATTATCTTAAAAAAAAAAAAAAAAAAGATAACTCAGTCGACCTGTTTTTTTTGTTTTTTTTCCTCAGGTGGCAGTTGATGGGACCGACGAGGACAGAGATAACACAACCATGTCCACCTCCAAGACCGTTACCTCAGAGACCACCAGTGGCACCACAGTCACCACCACCACCACTCACATCTCAAAGGTCAGCAGCACAGTCTTGCTCTCTGTTGATTTGATTTGCTTCTCAATAGGGCTGGACGATTAATCAAATTTTATTTTCAATTATGATTTTGGCTCCAAACAATTATGAAAACAAGATAATCGAGATAAAACGATGATTCCGTTTCACAATGATGCTCTCGTTTTGTCTGATCGCACCCTTTTCCTTTACAACGGTGCGCTTTCGCTCATTTTCAGCGTTGCTGACTGGAATATGTTGGAATATAGTTTCACCAAAATGTTGAATGTTGAATGTTTAGGGGTCTAATTTATTTTGAATTATTATCTTTGTTTTATAGTTTTGTTAGAACATAGTTGATCTTATTTATTTTGATGTAGCTTATTTTTTATTTATCAGTTTTATAATATTTATTTAAATGTATGTATTTATATATTCTCTATTTATCTATTTTTCACTTAAAAAAAAAAAATTGTTTTTCAGTTGAATTATAGTTCAAGTTCAACAAAATCCACTTTTAAAAAGTTTTCTTAAAAAGGTCAATAAATGCATGGTGTTTTCCAAAGTCAATGAGATCATGATGTCACTATTGACCAGAATAAATGTGATTATGATTTTAATTCTATTTTTTTCTTCCCTCCATCAGGTGGTGAGAAGCGGATCTTCAGAGACTCGTGTGGAAAAGAGAATCGTCATAACTGCAGATTCTGACATCGACCAAGATAAGGTACAAACCCTCTGCCCATGACACTAAACAGTAATATTAAAGGACTAGTTTGACATTTTGGGAAATATCCTTATATGCCTTCTTGCTGAGAGTTAGATGAGAATATCGATATCACTCTCATATACGAAGCTACAGCCAGGAGATGCTTAGCTTAGCTTAGCTTAGTTTAGCTTAGCTTAGCTTAGCTTAGCTTAGCTTAGCTTAGCTTAGCTTAGTTTAGCTTAGCTTAGCTTAGCTTAGCTTAGCTTAGCTTAGCTTAGCTTAGTTTAGCTTATCTTAGCTTAGTTTAGCATAACGACTGGAAACAGGGAGAAACAGCTTGCTTGTTCCCATTAAATATCATCTAATGAAGATGAGGACTATTTTGACTTTACTAATTCCTATTAAGACTAATACAAGTGCACATGATGTCTGTGTTACAGGGGAAAGATGGCGGAGCATCAGCATTGTAACTGAATCACCACCTGCATTTATTCCTTTGACTCTCCACCTCCGACACACACTGACCAGCTCTATCTGCGCACACATATCCAAAAAGAAATATCTCATAAATCTGCACCTGACATTATGGATAATTCAGTAGATAAATCTTTGTAGATCCCCTTTTGTTTTTTTCAGTTGTAGGTAGAGGAGGGCTGCACAGTGCTTATCTCATCCAGGTGTTAAAAAAAAGCTTAGTGAACACTTTTATTGGTTAAAGAAAACAGCATTTTCAGTTGAGTGATCTCAGTTATGTTTGCTTTTAAATGCTTTTGTTCTCCTAGTGGTTTTTACATTGTTGATTTTATACAAATGCACTGTTTCCGTTGTAGTTTAGACACCATTATCAGCATTTATTCCCTTGGTGCTGCTAGGGGAACGTTAAGACTACATTCAAGGGAATTATTTTTGTTGTTGTTTATTTGTCTATTTAATTCAGGAGAGACACTTTTTTTTTTTTATGAAATGACATACCTCGCATCAATATGTGGACAAAGATATTCTGTGCTCAAATTTGGACAGTTGTTTGGCTTAGTTCACTGCTCAGGTACAAAAACCTAAAAAAAAAAAGTTTTTTTTTTCTTCCCTAACCAGCCAAGAACCAGTAGCCTACACATTATTGTAAAGTTTGAATTTAAAAAAATTGATCTATTTTGAAATATTTCTCTATTTTATAGAATTAATGCTTTTATAGGATTTGTACAAATTTGAGGTTTTTAAGTTATTCATCCATCCGCTCATTAAATTGTAGGTTACCATTGTGCTGTTTACTGAATTTTGAGGTCTGGACTGAAGACCTGCTTACATGTCTTGCCTGACACCCTGAATCATTCTTATTCGTTTCCTCTTGTAGTCCACCAAGTTGATCAAACCTTTCACAATGGAGTGCTTCCCTCAGCCCTTTGTTTTGTTCAGTAGCATAGCAAGTCATAATTACTTTGAATATATTTGGTTGATAAGAAAAGTTTTACCAGCTTTGGTCTGTTTATCTCAGGTTTTGATATTCTTTGTAAGACTACAGACCTCCATATGATTGTATGAGGAATGTCCATATATGTATATCCATCCCTACTTTAAATGTACATTTATGTTCAGCCAAGTGAGGTCAATAAATACAAAGCTTGTCTGTCACAGTAAACCACACATGTAAAAGGTGAAGGCAGCTGTCCCAGTATACGTGGCTTTTCTCTCATAGGAGCACAAGTTGTCTTTTTTACATGTTCTACTATACAGTAATTTATTTGTAAAGTAGGAGCTGTCTCGTGTGATTTGATGTACCGTGATGTTTCAACACAAGCTGGTCTCCAGGCTTCCACTAGAGATGTCACAATGTTAAATATTGCATTAACTATCAACCAAGTTTGTAAAGCCTTTTTACCACATAGTCTAAGTAGATTGCTCTCTCACTTGCTGTTTCCTGTGCTTTTCCATAGAAGAGAAAATACTTAAAATATACAAATCCCTTTTTAGATAGCATGTTTGTTAGCAAATGTTTTTTTCTTTCTTTTTTACCCAAAAAGAAGCCATTGGTATTGTAGCTACATGAACAACAACAACAACAGAAACCTCTCCTGGAAAGAAAATGTAGACTTTCACATGAAGAAAATAGTTTTTAGACAATGGAAAATATTGTTGCTTTGTGACTTATCCCTGTCTTTTTATGAAAAAATAAAATATGCATTATTTTGCATTTTATTGGGCTGTCTGTGTGTGAAGCATACAACTTAATAAGAAATAAATATTTAATGCCAGTAGATGTTGCTGCATGTTCAATCAACACCAAACCAAAAATGTCACATCTGTCAAGATTGTAATACCATAATAATGCAAACATGATGAAACTACAAATACAGGATTATCAGGAAAATATTGTTACAGTTGCCTAAACAGTCAAGTACATACACAACTGAGACAGCATAATAATAAAGTTTAAATCAAGCATAGGTCCGTTTTTTTAAGAGAAGATATTACTTTCTACCTCTAATATGGTATTCATCATTTCTTGGAAATAGCACCTGATCACATATTGCTGTTTTCAAATAAAATCCTTCATCTTAACAGAATAAAATTGTATGCATGTTCCAAAATCTGATGATTTGATGCGATTTCATGTTAACTTTCAAAAGTATGGATAGACTATCAGTGATAAGGCAAACCTGTTGGGCTGGTGGCAAGATCATTCAGTCACCTGCAATTAAGCCACAAAGCACTCTGTAACCTTCATTATCACAGAGTTAAAGCCACTTTTCTGTTTATGTGGAAAGAATCATGTGAAAAGATGGATTGACATCAATTAAGGGTAAACAGTGTATCAGGAGATGGAGCCTTTGGGAATAATTACATGTTTAATATGGAAAAACTAACCTGCTCAACTGTAACAGCGTTTCACTAAATGAGAGGAAATGTCTGAATCTGAAGGTGTATTTTATCAACACAAACTGTACAGGCATTCATTGAGAATAATATAATCCATTCCGTCAAACAAGTAGTAAACAACAAAGTCTTTAAGTCCACTGTGTTGTCAAAGCAGCGTTCAGCGAATTGTCTTGACTGGGCTCTTGAAAGTTGACGCAGCCTGAAGTTGGAGTTGATAAGCCATCGGGTGAATTTTGAAACCATAGAGCCTGAAAAAAAATAAAAATATGAAACATAATCACTTCCTGGACAGAAGGAAATGTCTTTTTTACTCCTCTGAGATCAAGGGCTGAGTATTATGAAATATTTTGATACCAGCACCAATACAATACCAGTCTAAGTGAGTCTAAAATGACCGATGATTTAAATTTAAATTATGACATAAACCAAACAAATCTGACCAGCTAATCAATGTCAGCTTTTAGTACCTGACAGGTTTTACTACTCTTACTCCTGATTCGTATTAAAAAAAACATAGGTACATTCAATATCCAGCCCTACTGAGGTCTAAGGGAAATTTGTCTTTTGGTGGCCAATACGATTGCAAAGGGTCGGAAACATTTCCAAGGTATGTGGCATTTTTGCATAATTTCAATTTAAAAATTGTACCTTTTTAATAGTGAACTTATTTGGGGTAAATAAACATAAAAAGCAATACTAGGTCTTATGGCATGTTTTGGTTAAAAGTATGCCAGTTGAATTGTAACCATTCACTGCATTCAGCAGCACTCTTCATCACATGTACAGATCAACACACATCAACACTGTCTGAGCCAGAGGACTGCATGCTGCCATGTAAGTATTGATTATATTACTGGAGTCAAGATTTTATATTCTTATGATATTTCAGTTAACCAGCAGATAGTAGCCTAAAGCAAAGCACACATTTATAACGTGTTAAAATATTCTGCTAGTTTTTGCTAGGTAGCTGTTAGCATGTAGGATGTAACTTGATCGAGTTAATTGAGGGGGGCTTAAGTCATTTATTTATTTATTTTTTAAATTGAAAAACATTTATTTAATAAATTATTTTTTTCATCTTAAACCCTCGGTTTGCACAGAGCCCACATTATCGGCTTAAATTTTAAAAGTATCTTAACCTCATTAGTGAACTTGCTAGCTAGCTAACTCACCACATGGCACATTTCACATTGTATGTATTTGGCAGATCAATGGATTATGTCTGCTTATGATATGGTAAAAGGTTAGTTTATATCTGTATATGACATGGTAAATACAGCCTGAGAAAATAACCCCTATATTTATATTTTATTCCTGTTATTTCCCATTGAATGTTTCCACCTTGAATATTCCTGGAATTTTACAACCCTAGTTGCCAATCACTTAAAACTGTTAATGCTAACAATAAATAACATTCGTGTGAAATCAAACGCACCTTGGCACAAACTGGTTGGCGGGTCGCTTTGGACGATACTCTGGGTGCACCATGAACAGCATGTGGGGGAACCCTGTCCCAAAATAGGCTCCATCTGTGTGGTGGTGTCTGGAGGACTTGGGGGTGTAAACATCCATGCACTTTGGGCAGTAAAGCTTCACCATTGCTTCTCCAGGGATGTCTGACAAACCTACATCAGACAAGAGATTGGTGAGTATGCCTTCATTCATAGCCATGACAAAGGTCAAAGGTGCAGCATGTTTTTTTTTTGTAAAATTTGATGTGATGGTTAAAAAGAAATACTTACCAATAGGAAGCATTGGCTGATTCTCACAATAGACTCTGGGGCAATAGCCAAAATCCCCTTGTTGATACTTTTCCAACTGTGGAAATTTAGAAATCACATTTAGAAATCAGTGTTGATTCACGTCATTGGAGCATGTAAGAATTTGAAGGTATTACGTAATAGCCTACCATCTGTGCAATGCCTCTGTTTGTGAGGATGTAACGTGCATGTATGAGCCCGTAGAGCATCTCTGCTGCCTGCTCTATCAAGTCACTCTGGTTGGGGTTATCTTCAAGTTCCTCATCTGTCAAATTAAAGTGATTTAGGCAGTTAAAGAGTTAACTCTGCTTTATTTCATTTCATGTGGGAACTGCTACTTCCTTGATATTCTCACCTGGCTCCAGGTCAAGAATCATGTCCAAAGCCTGCCGATAGTGAGGCACCTGCTCATTCAAACCTGTCAGGTTAAACTTGTCCTGTATGTAGTCTTCATCAACCTGTAACACATGATTGAAGACAATGAATGGCTATTAATGGCATTAATTACTGTTGCAAGCAACAGCACATTGCTACTGCACACAGATAAGGAAGCTTTATGCAAGAGCTTAACAGGATTACTTGGATGCTGCCAATAAAGAATGCGAGGAGTTAAAATTAGAATTGGATTGTGTGTGCTAACCTCATCAGACAAACCAGTGTGTTACACCGATGCCTACATTTACCACACAATTCCTAGTATTTTTAGTTTAAGTGTTTTTCCTTTCACATGTCTTCCTAATGTGCTTTTTTTTAGTGAGAAGGCCCCATGTGTTTCAGTGGAACAGATTAGTAGCCAACAGCAGAGGCGAGTGGCAGTAACAGGAAAGTGGTGACTGAACATTAGCTTTGACTAAGTGCTCTGTGTAAAGACATGAAAACTGATATCGCACAGTTGTTTACTGCTCCACTTAAATATAGGTCATAATGTACTTAATGTGAAACCAGTGTGACACCAAATGGCACACGTAATCAACTACAAAAAATACTTGTGTGAAACTTAGTTGCCATCTGCAAGTATGTGTTCAGGGCTATAAAAGTGAGATGCAAACCCAAGTGCAGGAAGCTGTTTTTCATTTTGGTATGTGGTTTAAAAAAAAAGCTGTGAAAGGCACACGCCTCCATTACAACTTGATGCAAGGTGTGCCCTTCTAAATGTTTTTCCTCGGTGTACCTGTGAATTTTGGATAACTGTAACTGCAAATGAGTGGCTCCTAATCTAATCTAAAATCCCAGTTTAAGAATGATCAGGGGGACTAACCTCGCAGAAGAACTCATTCCCCCTGAGTCCACAAAACCAGGATATCCAGGACACCTCCTCTGAGCTGCTCATCCTCCTTTTACAAAACAAAACACAGTTACAGCAGACCCATATTCATTCTACATCCTCACTGTATGGCTAACAGATAAATAGTTCATATAATTATTGAGATGTAACGTTAAACTTGATTTTATTCCACCATATGTGCAACCAATTGAATCGGATATCCCCGGACTTTGAACAAACATGTAATTTTATTGTATACGATCTTCAATTTGTCTGAGTTTGCGTCTCTATAACCTGCTAACGTCAACGTTACCTACGATAGCTCTTGATTAGCTACGTTAGCTTGCTTGCTAGCGTTCGTTAGCGTTAAAGCGTTTAGAAATTAAGTATGGTAACTGCAATATGTATTTAGAGGCACCGTCTCCCGCGTTTGTATAACTGTTTACAGAAAGTCACTTTTACTCACCCTTCTCTATATTAGTTAACACATCAACTTGCAAGCTTAGCTAGTTTATCTCCTCGTTCCCAGGATGACAGATACGTCTTCCGGTCAGCCAAAGTTTTCAAAATAAAGTTCCTCATGACGCATGTTCTCATGAGATACCACAGAGAAAGGGCGTGTATGAAATCTTCACTGGTGTGAATTTATTTAGGTAAGAACAGGAACAAAATACAAATTTCTTTACATTCACTAATGAATTTACAACAAAACTCTGGTAACATTGAATTCATGCTTATATTCAGTTTTTAAACAATATACAATATCAAACAATATACTGTAAACTTTAACTCAAATGTTTTAAACCTTATATATGTATTATAGCAACATTAGGGTATTTTGTCTGACATGATAATGGCCACTCCCATGTAGAGTCCATACATCATAAGCCTATGTTTTGTATTTAACTATGCAGCTAAAGCAACATCATATATAGGCTATAGGCCTATTTAATAGGCTATGATACTATAGCACTACTGCAGTAATAATCACACAAGTCAGAAGGCACAAACATTGTATGTAGATTCCATTACTTCATTAAAAAAAAAGAGCACATTTTACAGTGTTTGATGTTTTCTTTTCTATTGACATGAATTTGAAAGCATTTTGGTGATGTTTAAATCTGAAAACAGTCATTCCCTGCTGGGATGGAGAGCTCCTTCAGGGCAAGTCTGAAAAGGTTTTGCGACGAGGTGGTGCAACATCTTTGTGCTCCTGCTCCTTTCCCATGCCTTCAAACATCAAGATCCTTAAATAAAGAAAATTCTATGTCAGCTGTTATACAAGCCACTGCAAAACTAGTAGTTTTTCATCAGCTAGATTTACTCACAGTTTTAGAATTGCATTTCTTTTTCCCAGCATCATATTCAGGAAGTCGTTGTAGTTGATGGTGTCTTTCGATGCCCCTCCAACCACCTCTGACATCATTTTTTTCAGCTCTAAGTGAGTCTTGGCCAATCCGAGTTTTTCCAGCATTTGTTTTAACCCCATTAAATCTATAAAGTTGATAGTTCAAAGAAATCAGTAAAAAGTGCTTATATCTATAATCTGTGAAGATGTTGTGAGTCACTTCTAAAAGCAACAGTTAGCCAAAAAATATTTGAGGGCTTTAAGACAAGTGCAACTTTACCTATATCTCCTTTGTCGTTAAGATCAAACTCCATGTACTTCTCTGTAATACAAGCAAATATAATCTCATTCCAAAATGTAAGAATGTGTACTAAATAAGACACTTCTTTGAGGAGTCATTGGTAGCCCTTTGATACTCACTTTTAAACATTTCAAGCTTTGGGCCAAGGTCTTCCTCTTCTGCATACTGGGGATCTGTGAGAAAAGCCTAGAGGAGTGATAATTAAATATCAATAAATCAACCCAGCCAAGCCAGTTATCTCATTGACTTTGTCTAAAGATATCAACTCACCTCATTGATAGAGTTCAGTTTCTCTTCCTGCTGACACTTGAGAATACCATATGCTTTACCTCCTGTGAAATAATATACAACGCAATATTAGGATCGTCAAATGACAAGCAGACTTAGCATTAAAAAAAAGGCAAACTAACCTTGAGCAGTGTCGTCCATTTCTGAGCAGTACTGAGAGCCTGTGAACACTGTATGTGTGAAAAGCTATGATGGTGTTTCTGTAAATGGAGCCACAAGAGGAAGTGAAGTTACAAAGTTTCAGTTATTGGCCAGGTTCCTCTGTAGTATTTAAGGCTGCAGCAAAAGGTCACCCGGAGAATGCACATTGTAACATTCACGCACAGTCTGAATTTGACCCAACATTAAAAAAAACAACATTGCTCAATCAGAGGAGTTTGCATACAGGGTATCTACTGTGTAATGCCCAGGATTGGATCAGTCAAATGTATAAGCTCTAACAGAGTCTATGTGGAAATGTGAAAAATCTCCACCAGTTTAAAAATAATTTGACATTGTCATTAAGGAAGGAAGAGTGATGCAGCAAGGAGAACTGTGTTTGGAAACAGAAAGCAATGCTCTACAGAAATAATTTGTTCATGAGGCACATTTAGATTTGAAAAAAAACCCAACATATTTTTGTAAACTTTTATTATTAAAAAAAGCTTTCACTGAGAGTAATGTTGACAGCATGCGTAACTCCTATGTGCCTTTTCTATTTCCTTTATGAAGTGGAAGATATTCTGGCCACGGCTGTTCCAACAAAAACATCGTATACATTTTACATCTTAATTCAATTCCATCAGTAATCTTCCTGTTAAATGTGGTGTTTTAATTGCCGACATGTGTTTCCTGTCTTCCCCAGCACTGACAGCAGCAGGTTGGACAACCACTGAGATTTTTATTGAAGCCAGGAAGGAGGGCAGCAGTGGAGCATGTATTGCTATTAGACATATGTATAAGAGTATGTGGAAAAATAATGCGTACAGACAGCAATGCATTTCTAAAGAAATAATCTGCTTATGAGCCATGCTTGAACTTAACTTCTATTATTCAGGAAATGTTCACTGAGAGTGATGTTCTCTTTTTCAGGAATGTTCCATTCACACTCATGCAGTTACACACACCCACACCTGGAGGCCATGGGTGGATTATGAGACATGCACAAGGCCCCACCACCTCCTACATAGGAGCAAGACAGTACTTTTGTTGTTGTTTTGTGTCTCTTTGTCATCATTACACATCTCTCTGTGGTTTTGTGTCTCTTTGAGGTCATTTTGTGTCTCTTTGTAGTCTGTGTGGTTGTTTTGCCCCTTTCTGTAGTTATTTTGTGTCTCTTTGCAGTCATTTTATGTTTCCTTGTGGTTATTTTGAGTCTTTTCCTGGTTGGTACGTGCCCCTGACACTTTGGGCCCCTGGGCCTGGGCCTGGTAGGCCCAGTGCAGCCACTGGAGCAGTTGGGGGTTGAATGCCTTGCTCAAGGGCACGTCGGTGATGATAATTAGGCAAGAGAAGTGCTGCTCTTTCACTTTCCCCACTCACTTTTAAATGTGAGCTCAATATATAACTTGACAACAACGTGCTCAGATGTTCCATTTCTCAGTTTGATGTAATGTGTTGTTGTTGCCACACGGTGGCTCTGTTGTCCACACAATCAGGTAAACAGAACAAAAACTAATGTTTGACTGCAGGTAGTTTCATGTTGAGACTTCTGTGAGACTTAGAGAACTGAGAATAGGTGGGGACAAAAAGAAAGTCTAGAAGAGAATAATAGTTTGTCACTTTACTCGGCTACATTACTCAGAAAATGGCACATTTTTATCCACCGGGTCTCCTGCTATTAGTTCTGTTAATAGTCATATTAGAGTGCAGAGGTGAGTCAATCACTGAATCATTTCTTTTACAAATTTAAAATGTTTTTTTTTTTTTGTCAGTAGACATAAAAAGTATTTAGTATGTACCAACTGTGACTTCCTATAACTGATGTAACATCTGCCATTTATTGTGAACATATTTATCTTGCTTATAGTTCTGAAACTGAATGCTTTAATGTATGTAATCTAAGATCATTGTATATAATATCTACTCTGGGTCTTAAATGGATTCTAATCTTTATTTCTTTTCATTTTAAAGATGGCTCACCGGTGATTGAGACTGTGGTTGCTTCTCCAGAAGAAGATGTATTTATTCCTTGTTTTGATTCAAATGTGGAGGATCCAAAGAGCTGCTACAGAGTCAAGTTTATTAAGTATGCTACAGATGCCAGTCAGATGAGGGTTATCCTTGCCAGGCCTGAAACACCCAAATTCCAGGATGCTAATCGTGTAAAATGGGAAGCTGATGAAAATGGACAAATGTCTGTTTTCCTGACAAAATCACAAAAAACGGATGAGGGACTGTACGGATGTGAAATCTGGCGAGGCTGGGACTGTGTTCTTGTCAAAAACATATCTTTAAAAGTAAAAGGTAATTTTATATTTTATATTATATTTTATATGCTTCTTATTCTTGCTCTTTTACAAATAAATCCCACTCATATAACACAAATCTCTCCTCTTTCAGACTGCAAAACCCTTCGAGCAGTGAAGGCAGCACCCAGCACGCCTGTTAACCTGACCTGCCCAGTGGATGTAACATCACGACTGCAAGGACCCCAAAATATCTCCTGGGCAACGCTGAAAGGAGGCAAACCTGTATCTGTCAAATCGAACAGGGTTGAAATGAATGGAACATCATTAGCTATCCAGTCTGTGAATTACAGTGACAGTGGTTGGTACAGATGTCAGTACGTGCTTGGACAAAGTCAGCGCTGCTTTGAAATTAATCTACGGGTGCAAGGTAAGATTTAAAATTATTTGCTACTATCACTGACAACAAAATGACAATATGTATAACTCCTATGTGCCTTTTCTATTTCCTTTAATAAGTGGAAGATGTTGTGGCCACGACACTTCCAGGTATTGCAACAAAAACTAAAATATTTTACACCTACAGAAATAATTTGTTCACGAGGCATGTTTAGATTTGAAAAAAAAACCCAAGGTTTTATATGTCAATATATGTTGACATATATTTTTGTAAACTTTTATTATAAAAAAAAAAAAGCTTTCACTGAGTGATGCTGACAGCATGTGTAACTCCTATGTGCCTTTTCTATTTCCTTTATGAAGAGGAAGATGTTCTAGCTACAACTGTTCCAGGTATTGCAACAAAAACATTGTACATTTTACACCTTAATTTAATAGCAGCAGTAATCTTCCTGTTAAATGTGGTGTTTTTTTTGCTGACATGTGCTTCCTGTCTTCCCCAGCACTGAGAGCAGCAGGTCGGACAACCACTGAGATTATTACTGAAACCAGGAAGGAGGGCAGCAGTGGAGCATTTATTGCTATTGTTGTGTCTTCAGTCGTTATTGGGATTGCCATAATGGCTGCAGTGATCGGACTGTTCATTTCCCGCAGACGTAACACCCAGAGAGTTCCACACCTAACACACAGGCACCCTGAAGGTTTGATCTATTTTTCTGTCATTCATTTTGACCGCAGTTAAGTGTCACCATAGCTTCATGTTCTCTTGTTGTTGATCAGGTACTCTTGTGGATTCTACTGGTGGTTATGAGATTGTGGATCTTACAGCTTCAGAGGGTGAGCAGCATGTTATTGTCTCATCAGTCCACTGTGACCTCTCCTGCTTTGTTTTCACTCACAACTTTTCAACTTTATCACACAGATCGTACAACCCGAGTCAACAGCCTATACCAACAATTCCCAGATGAAAGCCTGTGTACTTGTAAGTAGTACTACTATTATAAAAGCATAACTACTATTACACTTTAATTGGCATCATATCAAAATAGCCAAATAACACATTTCTCTCCTTCATTGCAGTCCAATTGTAGTAATCGTCAGTCTGCTCAAGACAAAGAAGAAGATTTTGCTCTTTAGTGTCTAATCTGCATTGCCTGCTACATTTATGCATCATGTAAAAACATGTAACAACCACTAAAGTGTTTGTCTTGCAAAGAAGAATATGGATAATGTGTACACAAGTGCAACATAGAAGATGTCTGTTTTTACAGACTGTTGAAAAGCCTCTTCATTATTACCCCGTTTGTGTTCATATATCTAATAATCATGGAGCATTGTGTGGTTGTCTTTGTCTATGAAAATGAGTACAAAATCGAGACATGTTTACAATGTAATCTTTCAATAAAATCTTGTATACAATTTGCACAACTTTGTGTAGGATGGAAGGAGTCATAAACATTCATCTGTTGTTACAAAACAAAGATATTCCATTTTAAAACAGGTTTTAGAAAACAAGTTTTTACAGTATTGATGGTTGAAATCGAGGTTAAAAGACACTTTTATTTAGTTCTAGTTTACAGCCTGTAACAAATCATAAAAACTGTCGGTGGCAGCTCCTCTTTTGGTTTGTCTTTGCTGGTGTAGTTCTTCATTATTTGGGTCCTCAATGACCTCGTAAACATGAGTCTGTGAAGAGGAATGCTCTCATTACATCTGATCAGCTTGACAAAAGTTATTTTTTAGCACAAGTATGATTTATCTCTTACCATTCCAATAGTTGATCGTTCGTTTCCTGCAAACACAAAAGTAGGAAAACATCAGCCATTCAGGTACTATTTCATTTTCATCAAGGCTGTCAAGCGTTTTCATACAATAGTAGGTTGTATGACTCCTTAACCAAATTCACTACCTGCATCCTTGTTGTGCTTCCTCTTCATGTACACATAGAGTCCTCCAGCAGTTACACATATCAGGAGGGCTAGAGGGAGGGCTACCCACGCAGGTGTTTGCAGAGCTGTAGACATTAAATACTTATCATTTTCTCTCTCAGAAACATGTCTTGCTTTTATTTAGGAGAAATGGCAACAATAGCGTGACGCATACTTACGGTTAATAGCGTGCCACTTCTTTGATGCCATCGCATCACCCTCTCTGTGCACAACGCAGGTTAATTTATCTGTCATCGAAAAAACTGGGAGAAACATTCTGTTTATAAGAGTGTTATTTTCATTCATTAAACCACTCTGCCAGCTATTTTGGCTTCCTCCAGACCAAGTTAAATTCAAGTCTTTTCCACATTCTTTAGTGCAGGTAAGCACACATGTCAAAGTGAGATTATGTCCTCCTGGCCCGTGCTCTGAAGTAACTGTAAAGACAAACACGAGAGGAAATGTTTTAAAGGTCCCATATTATGCTCATTTTCAGGTTCATACTTGGGTTTCAACTAGAACATGTTTACATGATTTAACTTTTCTCATACGGTCTGTCTGAATACACCTGTATTCACCATAGACTATATATAAAGATGGACAACGGGTCTCCACTTCCTCCCATTGTACAAAAGTGAAACCAAAATATCCCGGATACGGGCAACGCATCTTGTAATTTTGCAACCAGAGTGTGCGCAGTAGCGACGGGGCGACATCGAAGGTCAATAACAGCTGTCAATCATGACGTTTCACCCTGTTTCTATAGCATCAAATAACTCATTAAAATGAAACTTATCAGAAAAATGAACACTTATATTATAAAAACTACCTAAAATGACAGAAACCATCTTTGGGAAACATTTATTGAACGTGTACTTTGAGTTTATATATTTGGTCATGTCCCATCCACTAACATGGAGGAGGCAGGATTTATGACCGATACTGCAGCCCGCCACCAGGGGGCGATCGAGATGTTTTGGCTTCACTCATGTGGAGCTGTTAGGCTGTTCATCTTTATATACAGTCTGTGGTATTCACCCTTTGTCTGAAACACTCCGTTTTAGCGCCTGTCTCTTTAAGCCGCCCTCCCAAAAAAGCCCAGATTGCTCTGATTGGTCAGTGTTTCCGGGTCTTCCGCATCTGCGCTCTCTGCGTCTCTATACCATCATTGCAGCCGGAGAATGACTGTAATGGCACTTTCTACCTATAGCATAGTTGTGACATCACAACTTCACAGAAGCCCTGACGGCTCGTTTAAAGACACAGTTCCTGAATAGGGGCTGTGTGCATATCTTCTGAGCGTTTTTATAATTTCACAGTATTTATATGCATCTAAAAAAGACATTATGGGACCTTTAATAGCAAAGTAAAGCACAATTCATGCTCTGTCTTAACACTCACCATCGAGGGTATGCAGCCTGATTTTGTTAAACACCTTTTGCTGATCGGTGGACTCTGAACACCGGTAGTCTCCGGCGTGCAGAGCACTCACTTTGCTAATGAGCAGTGATGAGTCCTTATTCACATAAAATGCTTCTGTTTGGCCTTTATGAGGTGAGATATCTGTCAGTGTCCTTTCACCCACAGTCCACTTCACGCTGCCGCCCACACCGAGAGAGGAAGTGTTACTACAAGAGAGTGACACTGACTCACCCACTGCAGCAAACACTTCCTCTATGCCATCTGAGAGAAAGGGAGCACGGGTTACATTTTGTTAAATCACATTGGTCATTCAGAATATGCTGAAGTGGAGTTTAGTACCTTTTACTGTTGTTGTATAAGTGATGGTGGCTTTAACCGTGTCATTCTGAGTCAGCTGACATTTCCATTTTCTGTGATGGTCTGTCGGTTTTTTAGCGACGATCAGTTTAGAGAAGCATTCCGAGGGATTTTCAAAGCGAAATCTGTTCCCATTTAATGGTGTATTATCTCCAGTGCTCCACTTGATATGTAGCCCTTTGTTGTTACAAGGGGTATATCCTTTATATGTATTGAGGAAACAATGAAGCTCTATTGTGTCGTCCGCAGGCGTTGTGCGCTCAGTAACTGGTGAATGAAAAAAAAAAAGAAAATCATGCGACTATACTGTGATATTGACTTTTAATTATTAAAAAATGGTTTGAGCGACTTACGGTTAAGAATCTGAAGCGAAACACTTGCACTGAGCGCTCCACTGTCACAAGAGTAAAGCCGTGCATCATGGAGTATCAGGTGATTAATCTCCAGAGAGCAGTCCTTTAGCAGGCCAAGCCTGAGGGCGTTCGGAGCTGTCACCCTTCCAGCCTTCGCCACTTCAGTGACTGATCCAAACTCTTCAGCCATGGTCCAGTTAACAGAGGAGCAGGATGTAATAGAGGGTATGCCACACGGCAAAGTAATACCATCTCCTAGCACGGCAAACATCACCAAATGATCTGTTGGAGAAGACAAAAGAGCATTTAATTTGACTGGACTTGGAAAAGAGAGTTCTGTTAAAAATCTCATTTATCTTTGCCAGAACAATGTTCACTAATAGAAGTGAAACTATGGGAAGTTGGTGACCTGAATAGAAGGAGAGTTATACCAGTGGAGAAGAGGTAATGCCTGCACACTTAGCCACACAAGGTTTAATTGACAACGTTTCCATCCAGAGGATCTTCGTCAGGTCAAAGTGTTTGTCACATAGAAACCACACCCACACTTATGGCACATCAATGGGCTAACAAGCTCTCTGATGCAAGTTGGTGACCCTCCATCATGAATCCTAAGTAGCCTATTGTACTTTAAATTTAAAGGCTAAATTTCAGGTCGCATCTGTAATGTTATATAATTTGCATCTGCAATATAATCAAGAACTACGTACTTTTGGGGCAAGTCAAGTTAGTATTGTAAAAAAAAAAATAAGAAGAAGAAGGTTGCACCTTAATTAAGCACAGATTTCTTTTTTCCTAATTAAACACAGATTTAATGCCCTTCTTTTTTCCTATGGCATGACCCGCTCTTCTCTAACCTGCCTCTGATTGGCTTAAAAAATGAAACCACACCCAAGTTGCGTGAACAGGCACGTTCAATCTGAAAATTTAATGCACTGTTTTGCTACAGTTTCCAGGTAGAACGACATGTTTTTTCACACGGTGTAAAATGGTATGCAGGCTTTGAGGTAGACCTATGTTTTCTCTCCTTTGGTGGGTGTGTATTGTGTTTAAACCCAGCCGTATTAATGAAGCCGCGGTCACACACACGTGAATTCCGAGGCGAAATTCGCAGGTCAAAGTTCACCATAGTTGAACTCCATGCAATGTGAAGATCTTCCCCTTCGCTCGCAATGCAAGTGAATGGGAGGTGAAGATTTGCTGTTAATTTTGGCCCTTAAGACAGTGCACTTGCATAACACGACAGGGGTGCGTTCAGCCCCGGCAAAATGTAGCAAAACATTTAATCAAACGAAAACGGTGGTGTTTTGTGTTACGCCAGTCCTATATAACCTGCCAGGGACTGCAGATGAAAATTAGTGTATGACTAAGTCTGGCACATTTACATGTTGGACTCAAGTTAATTAATGTGCCTTGTCCCTTCTTCAATAAAATGAACATAAGTCGCTGCTGATTAGGTAACACCTAGCATGTTGCATACCGTTTGGAAGAAATATGTAGTTCAACCTGGAAACTGTAGGAAAACGGTGCACACCGTTTTGAGATTGAACGTGCTCCAGGTGTGCAACGCACCACGTTTTGCCCCTGGTGCATGCTGGGTGCTGCTATGCTACCATGCTACCATGCTCACGGTGGGTCCTCCTGAGGTGAACGTCTTCCTTCCCTCGACCACGAGGACCATGAGACTTAGGGGTGCACAAGACGTGCAGGTGAGTATCAGCAAACATACTGAGTGTTGTTGGCCTGACTCAGAGGAGAACGTCAGCTCAGCGTGCATGTGTGCTCTGCAAGTAGTGCAAAAAAACCGTGCAGCTCTCTTTTTGCTTTAATGTGTCTGTGGTTGCAGCTTGTGGAGTTTAATTATAGCCTAACTTTACATGTCTGTGTTGTCTACTTTGGAGCTGTTTTGTGTCTTGTAGCCGTGGTTATTTGTGTCATTGTCTGAATTACGTCTCTGGTTTCTAAGAAGCGACGACGGCGGTTGCATAATTAACGTAATTCCTTTCCCCTTTGAAAGTGTAAAACGCAGTAATGTTTAGACCTACTCAGCGTAGTCTACATTTTAACAGACCTACATTTAAAAACTTTTATCTAACATTTTTACCAAATTCATTTTATTTGTAGATCTACCTGAGTGAAACTTATTAAAAGTAACTACTTTTACTTGAGTATAATATTCTAGTACTCTTTCTCACTCTGTTTACCACATTTGACATTCATGCATTATTTTCTTGTTATGAAATTATTATTATTATGTTCGTTTTTTTTTAAATTTTATTTTTTAAACTTTTGATTTTAGGCCTACTGTAAGCATTCAGTTTTATTAATTTTAGGAAACTTGAATCTTGAATCTAAATGTAGGCTAGTACCCCAATATTTTGCAAATAAGTTCAGAGCTTAGAGTTATTAAGTCATATCACATATCACATAGGTAAAACATATCACCTATACAACAGATTAACAAGAGAACATTTTCTTTTCTTTTTTATAATTACCAAATGACTGAAGTCCAGCTGCTGCCTGTGTGAGAAAAAGAAAGCAGAGTCTTAACAATGAAAAGGAAACCATCCTTCTCTCTGATGTCTTCTCACAGATTTTCTTGCTTATTGCTAAATCCTCTGATAGCAGAAGTTTTCTAAAAACACATGTTCAGGAAATGACTAATTTTTAGTTTAAGTCCAGCCCACGAGAGGCCCATGTTCATCTTCTCACATTAAAGCTTCAACTTTATACAAAACTGTGGCCACTATACAAATTAATGTTTCATATACTGTCCATTTGTGTTTTCCATGTAATAGTTTCCCTGTCTGTTACCTGTGCAAACAATAATACTCTCTAGTCACAAGTTTTGTCACTGTTTTATCATCAGATTGCTAATAATGGCAAGGCAAAGCAAGTTTATTTAAATAGCACATTTCAGCAACAAGGCAATTCAAAGTGCTTTACACAAAACATTAAAGGACATTAAAAGCTGTCATTTAAAAGAATGAAAAAAACAATGGGGTAGCCTGAATCCAAACAGTTTGACAATGACTGATAATAACCTGTGGGCCGACTGAACTTTTGTTTTCCACAGGAGGGAAGTGATTTCTTTCTGTAGCATGTTCAGTGTTTGTCCACTGGGTGGTGCTGTCAGACCCTGTGACAGATATTCTTCTGGTAAAGTTACTAGTATTTGACCAGTGTACAGTAACTTATACAAACCCCAGGTTGATTCAGGTTTTGATTTGCATGCAGCTCCACCAGAACAGAGTTCATTTGTTCAAATGTTCCTCACTTTCTGTTTCCATCCTGCAGAAATCTGATCATCTGATTGACCATTCTTGTAATCCCCCCCCCCCCCCCCCCGTGTGTTTT
>JAOVVB010258464.1:0-19420 GCA_028570985.1 Heterobranchus longifilis
AATTTTGGATATTTGGCCAAAAACCAAAGGCTATAGTATGACTTTTTGGGCGATTTTTGAAAAACGCGCTGTACTAAAAAAAAAACAGTGAAAAAGCTCATAGTATGATTTGTCGAAAAAAAGTGAAAAGTCATGGTATAGTATCATGTTGATAAAAAGTGAAAGAAGTCATAGTATAGTAGATAGCAGATACAGCTGGTCCCCCTCCCATTCAGACAGATTTTCAATCACAAATACAGACAATGTCAGGCAACTTGCGCTTCACAAAAAAATATGTGATGACTTGGCACCATTGTGCCAGGGACACTATATCGAGCATTTGCAATTTGCTCTGGCGATGTCAGGTTACTGCTAAGTGCTGTTAGCTAAAGTTATCGATTTCGGAACTGCAGTTTAATGTGGAAGCAAGATGAAAAAGATAATCTGTTTGGTTTCCAAAAAATATTCCCAGCCCCCCGCCTGGATGGTTTAGTCACAGAAGATGTACATTAAAAATGGTCCCCTCCCCCCAATAGGTGATTACAGCCCTGGGGTAATTTACAGTACAAGTCCTTCACCAAAGCTTGCAGATACTGATAGAGTAATAGGGTGAAATGAAACGAGAGCTGTCTCCTCCCCACATCTCATCGTCCTGTCAATCATCCTCCCACTGAACAATAGCACGGCAGGAACGATGGCCCCACTGGGGGATAAACAAGTCTGTAATCCTGCTCCTCTCTCTCTCTACTCTGCCTGGTCTCAGCAGTATAAGCTGCACACGGGCCAGTCAGTACTTTACTAATATGATTAGTGGGCAGAAGCAAGCATATGCGTGGTCCCAAACTAAGGACACCCATCTCCAAAACCATTTTTATGATGAGCGCTGCACCTAGTTCTTACAAAGAATGCACAAAGTGTCAAAATTAATAAAGAGAAATGTCTACAAAGGTCTACATGATTTAAAAATAGAGAGAAAACAGGCCATCTGCCTCTTAGCATAGTGGAGCAGGGAGGATTAAATCCAGATTATGGCCGTTGTGTGTGTGTGTTAGTGTGTGTGTTTGTGTCTGTTGCTTGTCATCAGTGTGTCCTTGGCTCCATAGACAAGCAGCAGGTTAGCTAGAGAGCTACCACTGGATTTGACAGCTATAGGAAGTCGAACCGGAGGGCGCCATAAGGGGAGCAGCATCACTTTCACCTCCAGAAAAAACTATATTCAGTGAACAGTCGCACAACAAGTCAAGATGGCTTTCTTGATCAAGAGCATGATTGGGAACCCCCTGTCAGGAATCGGTCTTGGTGGTGGAGGTGACAAAGAAGAGGAGGCCACCCCCACAGATCCAGCCAAAGCAGCCGGGATGACACGCGAGGAGTATGAAGAGTACCAAAAACAGTTGGTGGAGGAGAAGTAAGTAGTGACATGGACAGTGCTCCATTTTGAATTGATGCCATCGGCCCATCGAAAAAACAGTATGGCTGCAGAATGTACAATCTGACCTTGACAAGCTGTTTTTTACTCCCCTCCACTGTTTACTTCCCCCGATTGTACACTACCATATTATTTTTATTAACTAAATGTAAACACTCATATTTATTGTTTTCATGAGTTTCTAATGAGCAAGGTGTTTTTTTTTTGTTTTCTTTTAAAGATGCATCTGTTGCTGAAGGTCACAGCAGAGATACCACCAGTATGTGGGTCTTTTCTACATAATAACACACTGAGGCTAATGGTTGCGTTTGGATCAATAATCTCCCATAATCTGTCATCTGTTTCTGCATCAAGAGCAGTTATGGGCAACTTTCTAGCTTTGAAAACAACTGAGTAATTGTAAAATGACAGTTTTATTCGCACCTCGTAAACATAGATTTAAGAGCAGAAGATACTGGAATAATTAAATTGAAACACTAAAAATCCTATGATTAGGGATATTCTGTGGTGGTGCAGCAAAGGAAAGCAATCACAATCCTGTAAATTTATATGTATTTATTTTATTTATTTATCTCCATTTGATGTAGCTGTTGTAACACAGTCCACATCAAATGAATTAAAAATAAAGTTTCTTTATTGTCACTGTTATTTTATTTTCTATTGAATTTATTTTGATAAACTATTAAAACTCTACAGTAATATGAGTAGCTTGTTTTTGTGCACCACCATGTTGCTGTCCTGTATGTACGAATGAACACGTAGCAACAATGTGATTAATCCGTCCTACATTTAATTTTGAAGAAATAGTGCGACCGTGAATAATATTTTCTTTGAAAATTTGGACTTTTGTGGTACAGAGTAGATTTTGCAGCATCAAGCAGATCCTGTATTAGATAACATGGTTAATCCAGGCTCTCCACTCTTATGTTTGGGAAATGACACTATTTGTTATAAAAGTAGACATAAAATGACAATATTCTCCATAAAATCAAATCCTGATCCACACAAACTTTTGACGGACATTAAAAGCACAGAACATGAACGTTCTTATTAAAAATGGTACAAAGATATGAGAACTAGCATTTTAACAAATGTATAGTTTGCTGGAAACCTCAGTAGACTGTGTTGTTTCACTACAGTTCAAGTTGGCTTCATTTCAAATCTTCCTGACTCAGTCTGGCCTAATAATCCAATCTTTAATTGGCTGAGGGAAAGTATGCGAGTCTCGTCTTGAAAAGATACCACTTATATCACAAGAAAATGTAATTTATATACAGCGTAGTTTATGTTGTATTCTGTGAATATACAGGAAGTAGACTGCAGGTTGTTATATTACTAAGAAATAAATGTAGGTGCATTACAGATTTCAGATTTAAGTAATAGGATATATTTGACAAAACCCAAACTAAATTTAAAAATGTAAATAGTGTCAAATATTTTTGATCAAGTAGTATAACAAGACATGAATTAGACTGCAACAGCCAATGCACCAATTGTCATGAAGCTTATAAGTCATGCATGAAATTGATTTTATGGATGTTTACACCAGCTTTGCGAGGGTAATAGTATTAATAACAGCCAATGAAGATACACCTATCATAACAAAACTATTTTCTGTTGACTGAAATAGAACATTTCTTTTTTTCTTTCTTTTTTTTTAATGAACTGAATCTTATTTGACACCTCATTGGTTCAATCTAAATCTTTTTCATCAGACATGATTTCCTGCTTTAGTGATATTCAGGTGAACTGGAGGATGTTGTGTCTCTATGTTGTTTATCTGATTGGGCTGTTGTGTATTTATGTACACAAACAAAACAGACTGAGCCATCAGAAGGAAAATATTTCTTCATGAAAATCTATTATGCTGCTCTTCAGCCACTGATACACTGACGACAACACAAGGTCATAAAATCCCCCCCCTTTTTTTTAAAACTTTAAATCAACCTGGGATGCTCTTGAGGCCAACAATAAAATGTTCCTGTGCTAATAATATACATGTTTTTATTATTTCAGAATGGAGAGAGATGCAGATTTCTTACACAAGAAGGCAGAGAGGGCAACACTCAGGGTGTGCCTCAGAGAAAAATACAGGCTGCCAAAGGTAAAGACTTTTTATTCCTACAGTTCCAGTCTAACTCATATTTATACTATACATTATACTATACATCTCCTAATAATGGTTGGCTAATTATTTTCAAGGAAACACTTTACTTTAACCCCCCTATTTCGCATTTACAAGCATTATATACATATTTAATAAATGGTTTATAACACACTATAATGTAGTGTAAAGGACATTTGTGAATGTACAGTATTTGTCAGCAATTATAAGAAGACATTTTATATTATTACAACTGTATTTTACCATATTTGTCATTCATTATGTGTTCATACAGCAGCCTCCACTAATGGATGCCCACAGGAGTTATATTTGTTGATAAATACATTAATAAATACACATAGCTGCTTATAACTACATTCTAATGAGTTATAAACAATTTATTAAATGCTTATATACTGCTTATAGGGCTAGGCGATTTGACAATATAAAAATGTCTATTGTATATACTTTTATATATCGTTTCTATCGCAATGTCGAAAAGCCAGCAGCTGAACTGCGTTACGGCAATATTTACGTCATTCGTCCACCTTAGAAACATCGCAAAAATACGACCGTTTATAAATCAAAAAGATGCTGAGAAGCTGATTCATGCCTTCATTTCAAGCCGGCGAGACTGCTGCACTTTTTAATACACTGTACTACTGATTTTATGCTATTGTTCTTCTTATGCATTCTATGTATTTGTTTTACACTTTCATGTGACCTCTGCTGCACTTTTTATGCATTATATGTTAATTTTATTATTATTGCTCTAAATGTTTTAACATGCATTTAATGTTAATTTTATGTCATTAATGTTCATTTTATGTCATTTTCTCTTTGCTGTAAAGCACTTTTAACTGCATTTCTTCTATGAAGTTTATTATTATTAAGAATATTGTGCAATCGTGTGCTTTGGTGTTTTCATGAGCAGATTATTGTAATTCTTTATACTCCTGCCTCAGCCAAGTGTAGCTCGTCTGCAGGTGTTTCAAAATGCTCATCGTCTTAACAAAGATAAAACACATTACTCAAGTGTTGGCCTCTCTCCATTGGCTACCAGTGGATCTTAGAATTCAATACAGAGTGTTTGTTATTATTTATCAGGCTCTACGCAGTAAAGCCAGAGTACATTTCTGACTTGTTGTCACTATATAGACCAAAGGCAGAATTCCACATTATTATCATGAATATTAATAAACTTTGGAATACTTTAGCTCTCACTATTATACAATCAAATTCAAATGAAATCTAAATTGTTATTAAATTATATTGTGTTACTTTTGTATTGGTTGCTGTCCTACCTGTTTGGTATTTCCTGTTAAATGCTTTTATTATGAGGCACTTTTAATTTTTTTTTGAAAGGTACACTACCTAAATGAGTCCTGACTTACCTGATAAAGGTCAGGTGCACCCCGAGAGACCTGTGTGTCCCAGAGCAATCTATACACAGGAACACACCATAGGTGATGCTGGCCCAGCTGGGGTTTTTAGCTGAGCAGTCAAAGCAAACCTGGGAGGAAAATAGCAGAGAAGATGCATACAGATAAAGCTTTATCTCAAAGTATAAACAGATGCAGGCTTTTGACATTTTCAGTAGTTAGGTGCCAACTCCCTCCTCATTCAAGATAATACGTTCAAAGCCAATAAATGAGACGTGGAAGCAAACAATGTGAAGGGTGTTTGTAACCATGAAGGTCTGAAGTGCATGTTGCCTGTGAAATTAGCTGCTGATTCAAACAGCTGTTGGTGAATTTCGCAATGAAATTAACTATTACTGGTAAAGGAAAAAGCACACTTCCATTGTGAGTAGAATTCAGGATGTGTGCACTACTGTCTTACATTTTCCAAGTGGGCGAAAGGCATTCATGGAGCTTAAAACAAACAAAAAATAAGCCTAAACACACAGCTAGCTTAATGTCAACTGTCAAAATGTAACCGTTAGCTAGCTAGGCTGTCAAACCACTTTGCTAACGTTAACGTTGCGTGTTGTTACAAGTTTTCTGACAGATTATTGTCCCTCAAATGTTACCAGGGTACAATTCAACAAAACCAACCGGGTTTTTAACATGACAAGTATCAGCTAATTGGTCAATTAAAGCTAGCTTTGGCGTTTCTAGAAGTGCGACGTGTCAAATATTCAGTTCAACTTCCTTGTTAAAGAGACAGTTAAACTGTCCGCCGTTTGAAACTCTTACCTTGTTCGTAGGAATGCCGCGAAGTCGCTTAAAAATAGCGGAAATGTCCTGCTTACTGGGCTCTGACATTGTTTTATCTGTTGATAATAATAACTGGTGGTTAGAGAAGTGTAAAAACAGCCCTGTGTTTTTCCTCAATAACAACTGAATACGACACGTCAATTGGAGAACATCATGGTCGGGCTCTGATTGGATGAAAATGACCCGTGGTTGTGTTATTGTAGCAAGGGCTTCTGGGTAATGTAGTTCACCTTTGCATTTGAAGCTAATTCAAGGTATACAGACCGATTTCAGCATCAGCTTTGCATCACTCTATCCAAATATGATTAAATATAATCTGACCACTTCAGATGGAATGTGGATTTATCTGAAATATACTGACAAAAATCTAAAATAATGTTAAATCGAAGTTTAAAGTTGTACAAACTTCCATCACTTGTAGGGTTCTGTGGTTAGGTTTGGTTTATTGGATTTAATAAATTAAATTAAACATAAAAAGCATGTTAGTGTGGTGTTTTTTTGGGTTTTTTTTTTTACTTACACAGACATGACATTTAAAACAGCTGTACTGTAAATTTGCCTCACTCTGCAACCAACAGAACTGTACAACTGAATTATTGACGTATTAAATTAATTATATTCTAAACTTTTTAAAGGATATACACACATGCAAAAAGTTTTTTAGATCCAGTAAATATATTACCATCATCATAAGAACTATCAGTACTCAAGACAAAGACAAAATATTTTTTTTCTCCCAATAAATTCATTTATTATGTTGTGGGACAACATTTACAAACCTTACTGTGCAAGTACAGCTGTTGCTGCGTTTTGACGACAGCATGCCCTGAAAACATGGCAAAACGTCTCCTTTCTCACGATTATTAAAGACAAAACTAAATTCATCTTCCTCTCGTGCTGCAGTTAAAGACATCAAATAGCTTTTTTTATTTTTCAATGATTTCATCGATACACTGGGCGTTTAAAGAATCTGGAGCTTGCACAAGAGAAAAGCTTGCAGTTTGTCTCTGCAGAAATGCAAGCTGACAAAACACTTGATGATCGAAACATATGAAATCAGGTATATCCATTTGTGTCATATCTCCTATAAGGGAAACAATTATTCAAAATATTATTCACATATTTGTTGATTAATTCATTGAGTAATGGCCCTCTGTGATGGGAAAAAATAATCATATTTACAAATATATCAAAATAACAGATTCAAGGGATATTTGCCATAAAACATTCAATTACTATACAAAGTGATTCTCAGTCACAGCATTCTAACAAGAGTAGAACAAAAGCACTTGTGGCGTCATAAATTAACAATCATCAATTTCCAACTACATCTGATATCAATGCTTAATTTGTTCTAATATGTTTCATCCAGGCTATTTACATGCGTGTATGCGATGCCATACAGTACAGGGCTGTTTTATTGCTATAAATTGTAATATATATTTTCACAAAAACACTCAAATATTCTCCCATAACTTGACATTTGACAAGAAGTGAGATAATTAAAACATGGAGATTCAAGTGAGATAAACATTTGTGAAAAACCTTCAGTGTTGTGTGAAAAAAAAAAAACCCATATAGTATTACAATCTATAATCAGAAAGTAGAGGTGACACTTTATAATAACCTTCATTCATAAATGGTAAATTGATAGTAAAACTTCAGTTAATAGTTATTTTACTGTTAACAATGAAATGATAATCAATATGTACTAATTAGTAATGCTGTCATTTGTAACAGTTTATTGTTGCACACATAACATTTTATATACTATATTAAGTATTTGTTAATGATTACCATTTGTAAACTGATGATTATAACGTTAAGCATCTATAAACACAATTTAAAATAGTTATTATCAGTGCACAAATAACCGCTCTTTAATAGATCCCCAATAAAAGATTTAATTAATGTTACTTTATGTTTTATAAATCACTTATTAATCATTAACTAATTATTCTAAGTATTATTTGCACCTTTATGATAGCCATCTAAATGTTTGTAGATGGTTTACAAAACAATTATTAACCATTGAGAAGTATTAATGATATATATAAATGTATAAATGTATTATTTCATATTCCACTAAACTACTGATAAAATAACTAGTAAATAACTATAATTAGTTTATACATTTAGATATATAATTACTTTGTCAAAGGTTAATAATTGTTTTGTAAAACACCTATAAACATTATTTGGATGGTTATTATAAAGTTGCAGATAATGCTGATATTAGTTAATGATTAATACACCATTTATAAAGTATAAAGTAGCATTAATTTGGCTACATTAACTGTTTTATTGGTGATCTATAAAAGAGTGATTATGTGATTATGTGTGCACTAATAGCTATTATAAATTAATTTACAATGTATTTATTAACCATTAACCATCAGTTGCAACTTTATAATACACATCCAAATAATGTTTATTGACGGTTTACAAATTATTTCTTAAAGGTTTACAAATCATTTGGTAATCATTAACACATACTTAATATAGTATATAACATGTTATGCTGTGTGCGACAATAAATTAGGAATTAGGAAACATTATTAATCCTTATTTCATTGTTTGTTAACAGTAAAATAACTATTAACTAAAGTTGAATTAACAATCAATTTACCATTTATCAATGATGGTTATTATAAAGCAGGGATTTGTGTGAAAAGCTTGTTTGTTCGGAGGGTTAATAAAAGGTCAGTGGTTGAAAAAACAAAACCCAACATCGGCAAAAGTGAACAATCAATAAGTGAGAAAATACAATCAGTGAATATACATTCAATTGCAGTGACTAGAGGAACCTAAATGCAGAGAACGTGAGGAGAAGGCTCTACTGATCTTTATCATTCCTTATAAAATAATAACCACAACAGTTTATGAACTGAATGGAGAAACAGAACCCTGAAAGGAATGACAGAACAATGTAAGCACTAATTAAAAAAAAAATCAGCTCCAATCTGACACAATAATCTCAACATAAGGGCCTACTTTATGTCTAACAATGAACATTTATGGACTGGATTCTAACAGGCAGAAATGGTTTCAAACCTAAAATAGACAATTATGGTTATAAAAAGGGTGGTCTCCCTTAATGAATCCATAGTGGCGTGTGTATTAAGGCTGCATGTAACATCGCAGTGTGTCATCCCAGTGTTTCGTTTAAACAATATATAAATTCACACATAAATTTAATTTTATCTAATATATATACTTGAAAGGCTATTATTTTTTGTAACAGCATAAATGGGATTCTAAGTAACATATCTTACACTGACAGCATTTTTTTTTCTCTCTCTCTTTCTGTGATCTTCTTCACCTGGAATCATCTGGAAACTTAATTTCCATCTTTGTACTGTCAAACATCTCGAGTGGTCCTTTAATAATCCGCGACGTCTCTTCTCCGTCCGTCTCCAACACCAGTCCAGTCTTCACCAACAGGGAGAAAAGGGGTAAAAATAAGGCAGAGGCCTTCTCGTTTCCAGCCGCACTGTCACTTCGCAAAACATTTTATTCTTTCTTCACATTTATTCGTTTGTGATAACCATTACTGGATGTCTTCCACATAGTTAGCGGGATAGAGGCCCGTTTGTCCGTCCTTGAGTCGGCCTTTGCACCAACCCTGATCGTCTTCTTCGCCTATTTTGGTGAACTCGTCCCCTGAGGGAGGAAGGAGGAGGAGGAAAGGATCAATATTTGTATTCCAGAAACCGACTGAGATCTGACAGAACTGTAAAAAAAGTTTTGCTGTTTTTGTAGTCTCAGAAGTTTTGAGTCTTTCACACCATTACTGTTAGGGGTGTCACGATTCTCCAAATCCAGGATTCGATTAACGACGGCTATGCCATTGTTGATTTGTAAAGATCAACCGATTGTTGGTTTTATGTCCTGACGACTGTCATTTACATTTTCAAATTATTCTTTAAAAAGATAGACCACATGGTATCAAGTGTGATAAAACCACCATATGTTTTCTATATTGTATCACACTAAGGTCATACAGTCAAATAAATTATTTAAAATGTAATAACATCTAGATTGCGGAAGGGTAGTTTATAACAACAGCTTGAGTTTCTCAGAGTTTACAAGGTGCACCTGAATGCACCATGAAGCCCCTGTTGCGCTGTACCGTTTGTTGTTTGTTTACATAACTCATGTGGAAAGGCAAAATGTTGCCACACCGGACTTCAGGGAAGCAGGAGGATTTTACAGTTCTGTTGTTTCTCCGTCATCTCCGACCCCGGCAGCGACCACGGGGTCTCGAAAAGTGCAGCTGCAGACTACCGGTAAGCTACGCTGTGTCGTCTATAAAGTGTTGTCATCTTTTTTTTTTTTTGGACGCACGCAAGCAGGCGTGGGTGGATCCTGCTTTTAATTTCGATGATTGAAATTGAAAGCTCATTTTGATCCATTTTCGATTTAGAAAACCATGAGGCTGATAACCACTGATAACGCCCATTCAATCGTGTGATAAACGGGTGTTTTGAATGGAAATCGTGACACCACTAATTCCCGCTATGTACCTGCTTTGAAGGTCAGCTCATCCTGCTCCTGTCCTTCGTAGTCATAGAGCGCTTTGACGGGCACAGACACGACCGGAGAAGCCGGCTCGTCTTCGAACGGATTCCCGTCGCCGTTGGCGGAGAAAGGGTTACCACCTGTGTCTTCATCTGACCAGTCTGGAGTCTTCTCCATACTGCTCGCACTGGATACACAGACAAAAGAGACACTCAGAAACTGTACTTTCCTGTTCATCACCTCAGGGCCGTACGCATCGACGGGACAATCCAGCATGCCGGGGCGTGAAGCGGGAACAAAAGTTAGAAAAGCGAGAAAAATAAATACAACACCAAGTAAAGTTAAGTCAAACACACACACACAAAAAGCCCAGGGTGCATTTCAAAAATCCGGTGACAGCTTTGTGATTCCTCCTGAAAACATCACATCCAGTGCTACAAAGCAAGCGTTTGGTTTCATGATAAATGATTCAAAAGTCTCTGTGAGATCAAGAGCTTCAGGTGAGAGTGCACACAACGCTGAGGGAAGGCAATGCAGCACAACAACATGACCACATATCAAAAGACAACGAGACCAAGCGAGACAAATCATTGTGTGAATGCATGATTGGAGCCTGAGCGGCCAACAGAGGGAGCCACCTAAACACCAGAGACCACTTTGCTCCGACAGAGTTATAAGTTGAAAAACAATAAACACACACCAGCACACACACAAAGGATTTACAGTCAGACCTGTTCTGTGTATCTTATTGCAAACTGGCAACACTTTAATAACCATAATTAATAAATGGTACATCAACAGTTAATTAAACTTAAGTTATTTTACTGTTAACAAACAATCAAATGATAATTAGTGTTATTTTAATTATTAGTAATGCTATAATTTGTTATTTTAACAGTTTATTGTTGCACACATTATAAGTTTATATACGATATTAAGTATTTGTTATTGATGACCAAATGATTTGTAAACCTTTAAGAAAAAGTTGCAACAGATTATTATAATACCTTGTTAAATGGTTAATAAATAATTTGTAAACCATCTATAAACATTATTTGGATGGCTATTATGAAGCTATAATAATTAATTAGTGGTTAATAAAGCATTACATAACATAATATGATGTGTGCAACAATAAACTGTTAATAGTATAACAATAAATAGTTTACTAATGTAATCAGAATCTAATTGTTACTGTCTCTTATCAGCTATGATACAATATAGAATTTATAAACCAATGATTTCATATTGCACAATAAATTATAGCATTACTAATAATTAGTAAACGTTATTCATTATCATTTCATTGTTTGTTGACAGTAAAATAACAATTAACTAAAGTTTAATCAATTTACCATGTATTAATTTACAGTTATTATAAAGTGTCACCTGCAAATCTACAGTTGACTGATTTACCTGCTTTTTTGTTGATTTACACCAAAAATAATGCAGTACGATGGTTCGCTAAAAGGTTGAATTCATGTGTGTATCTTAATTGTTCTTTTGTGTATTTGTATATAAACTTGTTTTGATGTCATACAGCCTGTAAATTGTCTGGCAATTGTGAGAAAACTGATATAAAAGATCTATAATAAATGTGTATAAGTGTCAATATTCAGATCTGACTGTAAGTTATTTCCCACAGCGGAGACATGCGCCCCCATGCGCATGACATTTAATGTTCTGCAAGACACTGTTAGGAGTGATGGACAGACACACACTGGCTTTGTGTGGCATTCCTGCGACCATGCAGAGCAACACAACAACCTGCCACCTGAGGGAGGAGAGAGCGGTGTATAAAAAGGAGGAGGGGATCAAAGTAACCGAGACAAAGAAAGAGCGCGACACGGACGGCGATCTGTGGCACAAAAGATAGAAACAAGAAAAAAGGCGGGGAGGTTGTGGGTGGGCCGGCGGAGGAGTTTTTTTTCTTCTGTTCACCAACGTTTTTATTTCGTCTTTATTCACACTGATGTGGTTGACTGTGGTCTGCACGGTCTCCACGGTCATCTCCTCCTCCTCATCCTCCTCATCTTCGTCATCTTCATCAAACGGGTTTGAGCCCACGGGTGCTGCCGTGTTAGTGGGCACAGTCAGGCTAACAACATGGGACAGAGTGAGAGATCGGTTGTTGACATGCAAACACACACACACACGTAAAGACACACCTGTGACATACATGACCTGTGGATGCTCAACCCTTGTGCCTCACAAACATGTTTGTGTCAAAAAACTGCAGACTGGGATATGTCAATGATTAGCAACTACATTGATTTTTGATGCATTGCATCAAACTCTGCAGTGCTCCATAATACAGCAGCAATAACACGAGTGGAAACCAGGAAAATAATGTATTAGCCCCATAGTGCAAATATGAGAAAATGGCTCAATCTGGTGGAAAATATTAAAAACTACAATTTTGAAGGCAGGGCTCTAAATTGAAAGCCTGATATAATAGAATGCATGATTTTATGCTGTACTGTGTTTTAATGGGTTTGAGTGGAGACATTTTTGTCGTTAAGGGTCTCAGTGTGTTTTGGCCATATGCATTAAAACAGCCAAAATGATTAAGAATTAAAAAGCCAAAAATACCCCTAGTGAGGCACAAGGGTTAAATGTACGCTGCAAATGTTAGCATACCCAGCTAACGAGTTTACTATCTACTGTAGTGGGCATTAGGACTGTGCTCAAAAAATCAATACGGTGTATATATTGTGAAGCTGATACACATATCGATACAGATGTTTTTTTAGTTGGACAATCGCTGTTATACAGAATAATAAAGAACAGCTGTTGTAGTAAATTCTGTGTAGGACATGGTCATTATTCAAAATCAACGTGTGTTGCAATAGGTATCTTATCATGGCCTCTGTATCCTGATATGTATCATGTTGTGGCCGCTGTATCGTGATACGTATCATACCGTGGCCTCTATATCGTGATAGGTATCATATCGTGGCCTCTATATCGCGATAGGTATTGTATCGTGGCCTCTGTATCGTGATACGTATCGTATCGTGGCCTCTGTGTCATGATACGTATTGTATCGTGAAGTTGTAGACAATACCCAGCCCTAGTGGGCATCACTTCCAACACCAAGGGGTTTAGCGAACAGTTAATTGTGGCTTTGTTTCCCGAGATAGCTGACCCAGTAATTATTGTATTTCTATGTAATAATACGCTTGAGTGACATCAACAAGGTAGTACAAGCAGTCAACAGAACAACTCTGTTTTAGACTAAACACAGATACAAAAGACAACAACCATTTGACTTGTTTTGACTCGAGTGCTTCCACTAAAAACCCACACAGGCGATGTTCATTGTAATTAATACAATTTGCTGAGCAACGCATCAAACACTTTTGTCACAACAACAACAGAAAACCACACAATTGTCCGCTCTGGGTTTGTGTAGGTGCAAAATCTTTCTGAAGAAGTCACATGACGGCAGTTTACTTCCTACTATTGTCACTTTCGCATCAAGGAACAAACTGTGCAACGGCACCTGGATCAGAGGAAGCACAGGGTTTCTACTCCCTGTTTACTGAGTCACTGGAGCGTGAACAGCAGTAGCCGTTAGTCGGCCCTTGAGAGTGTGAGGCGGAGAAATGTGAACGCCTTTGTTTGCATAGTCATGCCACGCTCTCTGTGAGTTGAGCCTGCGGAGTTATTACATCAAACACAGCTCTACTGGGAGTCTGACACAAAGAAACTGTGGATGCTTCCAGTCAACAAACAAACCTCATCTTATAACTACACACCAGTGGATTCAAAGAGCTCTATTACTGTCTCATCCGGTGTTAACCCTTGTGCATCACTAGGGACATTTTTTGCTTTTTCATTTTTCGATTGTTTTTGGCTGTTAATGCATATGGCATACATTTTGGCAAGGGTGCAAGTTTTGTTTTTTAATTTTGGAAGTTCAACCTCAGCTCCTATAATAAGTCTATAATATGTGTAGCCAAAATACCTAAAAAAGTAGTTTTTACTATTTTCCACCAGATTGAGCCATTTTCTCATGTTTGCCGTAAAGGGAAAATGCATACTATTTTCCTGGTTTCGGGTTATTGCTGTCTGTATTATGGAGTACTGCAGAGTTTGATGCAATACTGTTGCTAAGCATTGATATATCCCAGACTGTGGGGGAAAAATCCCCCTAGCAGCATTTAGTCCACTGAAAATAATTCAATTTTTATAATTTTTCATAAAATTCAACAGTGGCATTACGTAAACAAACTGGCATTTAAAAGGTTAGAATTCTGAAAATGAATGAATATTTGGTAGTGATGATTAGGATTGAAGTTGGTTAAAAGATTTAACTCAGTGAAAGTAGTGACTAATATTAATATATCATATTTTTATAGCAGTTTTACGAAGGGGACATTTTTATCCTCTAAGAGGGAGTTTTGTTTTTAAAGGTGACAGCACAAAAATGCATCAAAATCAATGTTGTTGCTAATCATTGACATATCTCAGACTGTGAAAAAAAAATCCCCTAGCATTTAGTATACAGAAACAAAATTCATGTTTTATTATTTTATATATAACACCAGTGGCATTATGAACGAACTCAACCAATGAATATTTGAGAGTGATGATCAGGACTAAAGTTGGTTAAAAAATGTAACTCAGTAAAAGTGGAAAATATGAGAAAAAAGTTTATGGTAGTTTTTATGGTGCTTTTTTCCCTAAGAGCATCCTTTTTTTTTTAAAGTGAGGCACAAGGATTAAAACTATGTTCACTCAAGCTTCAGACAATCAAAAAAAGGCAAATGACGTGACAGGAATGAGGGCCGGCTTTCTGATGCTGATAAAAAAAAAAAAATACAATCAAGATAAGTCACCAACCTTCACAGAGAAGTCTGTTTTTGACCCTCCGTGCTCTGTGACTACAGAAAGATAATCCAAACTATTTTCTGATTTAACCTCTCCAGACGCCGTACATAAACAAACCCCACCACCAGTCACGCCCATGATGTAGGAAATGACAGGAAAACAATGTGCTGTAAATGCAGGACGGGAGAGAGGCAAGACATTCCCAAGTTCATGGGTCAAATGCTTTCCGTGCCTGACATTCCCTTTGTTGACTCCTCTACACACTCCTCTCATGATTTCTGCATACGCGCCACTTCCTGCTGATGTCTGGATAAGGGGACAGGATAACCACGACTAACCTCGCTTAAAAACAATAGATATAAGACACACAGCAAATTCCCCAACAGTGCAAAACTGTAATTTGTTTTTCACCGTGACGATGGATCCATGAGAAGTTTTTTTTTAATCTTAATCAGATGTTTGTTGTTGTTTCCATGAACCACTGTTATGTCCTTGGCTCTGTTGCCACGACAACAGCAGAGACACATTTCTCTGCAGGGACAACTAAGTTCTTATCTTATCTCGTCTTAAAAAGATTACATCATTCTATTACAAACATGGAGAGGCTGTAAAACCTTCACGGAACAGTCTAATTCCATTATACGTTATTAGAGCTGTTGTTGCTAATGTTTCGTGCAAATCTCAAACAAGGCTGTGAATCATACTTTCTGTCATAAAAACATGTTAATCAGCTGAACTTTCTATTAATAATTATTTAACCCAAGAGACCCTGGCATATTTCTGCATACCCTAAAGCCCTTACCCTTGGAATTACATTGATGTCATTCCCCATAGCAGCCATTTCATTGTAGAAACAATTTTTGGAAACTTGACCTCACTGTATAAAATGACCTGTTGTGACCTCTAGGATAATCACAGCCTCATGAAACTTTACAGCCACAAACTAGAGATGTAGGACATTCAGAGGATGTATGGCTTCCCTATGCATATTCACAATAAGGGTTTTTTTTAAGAGAGCAGTTTCCAGAACAGAAGTGCTCGCCGCAAAATACAATTCTTGCAGAAATCTCTAAATGTCAAAAGTTTTTGATACCATATCACAGCATGAATTATTCTATGGTGTTCCTCAAAATCTTGGTGTCTTAATGTGGGATTTTGGAGGAATTTTTGACTGTTTTATAAATTCTCAAGTGATCAAAAATACTTACATTTTGCACCAAATCTGTGCGACAAATGGTATCAACCCAAAAATAGCTGAAACAACGTATGAGACATAATAGAGCATGAGAATGACCATCATATACTTCCATCATACTGTTTTAAGCCGAGCCAAAACACAATGTTTATTCCAGATTTATGACTAGAAAAACTTTAATGTCACATGATGTACACCACTTCTATGTGGCATCTACTGTTGACCTGCCATCTCCCCCTAAAGTCCCCTGTCACGCCCCATTAAAAAAACAAAGAAATCTGTCGATGGTGGGTCTCTGAGGGTTAATCTTTTTGTTAATCATAAACTTGCTCAATCCAGGTGCAGGTGTTTAACTTGAACACTAATCGGGCCTTCTTTGAACGTCCCAGTACCACATTCGTGGTATGAAGGTCTGTGTGTGTGTGTGTGTGTGTGTGTGTGTGTGTGTTGTGTGTGTGTGTGTGTGTGTGTGTGTGTGTGTGTGTGTGTGTGACTGTTTATGAAGAGGAAGGGAGCGAGAATGAGTGAAAAAATGTTTTCCTGTTTTTCTCAGATGTTTTTTCTTTTTTTCGTCTGTTATGGTGGTTTTTACCGTGTTTCCAGCTCTGATTCTGCTGTAAAAATGTTGATGTCACATATCAGCAGCCGTAACAGAACTGGTGGGAAATGAGCAATCACCTCACATTGTGTATCCTACAAGGCTTTTTGTGAGTCATATTCCTCTCTTCCAGCATTTCAAAACACTAGCTCGGTTCATTTTTGTCACAATATTTTTACAGTTTTGCTGTTTGGATAATTAAATCAAAGTAGTGCTGCAGCTGCCAGCAGAAAGATCAGCACTGCGTTGCACCAGCGATGCGTAAGTTCAAACGTAGCCTATTTTGAACGTAAGTTCTTCTAACTTAGGTCGGACTTTACGCTCTACTAACATTTAAGAGAAACAAAAATCATCTGAGAGAAAATTAAGAAAAAGGGACATAACTGTTTTGGTTTCTCCGTTAAATTTCAGACGGGCCAACATGAAGCTGCCTGAGGAGCCGGTCTTTATTACAAGAGATGTGAGCGCTGGTAATGGTTGTGAGCGTTGCCTGGACTGAGGCCTTGTTTGTCTCTGTAGCATTAAGTTTTGGTAGCTGCACGGCTCTGACGCGGGGTGAATAAATGCAGCAGGATCAGGCTGCAGGAAACCTCCTCTGATTTTTAGCACAGGAAGTGTGCACAGAGAGGCAGGAAATCCTCCCACTGTTAGCAGCGTGCCTGCCTGATTGGCTCACTCCTGAATGTGTGTGTTTTGACTATTGGCTTATATTCATATTACAGGGTTCCTACGCAGTATGGAAAAGTCCGGAATTTGATTTTAGTATTTTCCAAGTCTGGATAAGTATGGAAAAAAAGAAAAATATTTGTTAACAGACTATTGCTTTCTAAAATATAAAATTCAGTATTTCTAAAAAATAAATGAAATACAAGCAGAGCGTTTTCATGGAGCCACAAATTTAAATATTTAGAGGAAAAAAAGTCAGAATATCTTCACAAAAAAATAATATAAAAAAAAAAAGTTGGAATATTTTCACACAAAAAGAATATTTAAGTTAGAATATATGGAGAGCATTTTTGAATATTTTGAGAAAAAACTTGGAATATTTAAAGAAAAAAAGTTCTTATTTATAAAATAGAAAAAATGTGGGGGGAACAATAATATAATATTATTTATTCACTGTGTAAAGTGAAAATAATCGGAGCATATGTAGCAGCGGTGAGGTTACTTCCTGTCTGACAGAACAGAGTGTGGACTGAAGTTTTCCGACGGCTGGTTTGACAATCCCAAATATAAAGACTGATTGGTGAAGGATTCCAAAATGGGAAAAGAAAGTGAGATAAAACTTTGTGTAAAATCGACATCTCCAACATGGAGGTGGCGGCCATATGCAAGAACACTGTAATCTACGTAATCTGCAGAAAAGTCTGGAAATTTGAAATGGAAAATGTGTAGGAACCCTGATATATACTCTTTAGTTCTTCAAACTGTGTTTTTACTGTACAATGTATGTGCTGTTTGTGCTGCGCTCAGGTGTGTGTGTGTGTGTGCACGTGTGTGAGTACGTGTGCTAGCCTGCCACAGCTGCTGTAAGCAGAGTGTCAGTAGACCTGACGCTCTCTTTTAGACACGAGGCTTCAGGGCAGCTGTGCACAGACAGCAGAGACGACAGACTCTCAGAGGATGAGTGTGTAGACGGAGAGGTGTACAGGCAGACTGTCTCACTGACCTCTTTAACTTTATGTGTCGGATGATGTAGCAAAGAGTGTTTGTCTGGTAGCATCATGCTTTCAACAGTACACTGACTTCCTGCCTCGCTAACTGACAGACTAACGACTAGCGTTTTGACGTCCTCCGGTGAGGCGCTGCGTCGGCGCGGCCTGTCACAATAACTGCTTTTGTTGGACGATATATTGTCCCAGAAATAATTGCGATAAATTATATTATTGTTTCTCCACAAAGAATCATGCAAAAGCACCACTTTAAATCTTGTGTTTACCAGAGATGTGCTCAGAAATAAGTCATTCAACATGAAAAAAACCCATAAAAAACGACTAGTCGACTAAAGAAATCTTAATCGACTAAGACCAAAACGATCGATTAATCGACTAATCGACTAAGAGGGGACAGCCCTAATAATGATAATGCAAGTACACCGTTTCAAAGAGCAATGAACTTTGAATTCCTAAGAATATCCAGACATTGGAATTGGAATGTGAAAAAAATATGAAAATATCCTAAATAAATAAAACATGAATATTATCTGTTGGCTAAAATGTTGGTGACATTCTTATTTAAACAACCATTCATGTAAACACAATGGGCAATATTGTACCAATATATGGACGTGACATCGATCATTTTTGCCGACCTTGATAAGTCAGTAATATTTGTGACAGTCCTAGTGTTGGCATCAAATACATTCCTGCTCCATTACTTTGTATCGCAAAGCAACAAAAGATGAAATGATTGCTATCATAACATGTAAAATCCTGTCTGAGTATTATTAACTGCTGTCCTGTCAGTGTTTTTATGGCTGATAACTAGTGGTCGACCAATATGTGTTTTTCAACAGCCGGTGCCGATATTTAGAGAGCAG